>CAUYLG010044995.1:0-54351 GCA_963573385.1 Cacajao melanocephalus | reverse complement strand
TGGCTGCTTGTTTGTTATTTTCATCCCTTATTCCTTCCTGTCTCCATTGTTAAGCACAATTATTGGCATAAAAGAGGTTTTTAATACCCATTTTTAGACTGCATTCTAGCCTGGGCAATAGAACAAGAATCCCATTCTCTTCCCTCTTTTTCTTCCTCTTTCTTTCTCTCATTCATTCTTTTTTTTCTTTCTTTCACTCTTTCTTTCTTTCTTCTTTTCTCTCTTTTTCCTTCTTTCAAAAAAAAAAAAGTATTTCTTTCTTGCAAGGCTCTTTATGGGAAGAGTCAGTGACTCACATTCAATAATGGTGAACTGTTATACAACAGTTCAAGAGATTTCAGTATCTTGTTACTTGCCAAACAACTGATGATCACAAGTGCTGTGAGTTTAAATTAGACTGTGTTTATAATGCACTTTGGAGTGGGCCTGACACATAGTAGGCTCACTCAGTAATGTTAATCCTTCTTCCGTCTAAGGGAGGGAGAGATTTTTCTGGGCTGGAGTAGGTCAGTTGGTCTCCACTGAGGAGGGGTCTTTCTTTAAGGTTCTGGAAAGCACTCTGAATTTGTGACGAAAGCTTTTCAGCTCCACAGGGGTCCCCATTTGCATTCAGGATTAATTTCTATTTGGGAACAACTACTTTCCTTGGATTAAAGCAAGTCTCCTAGAACCTAGCTTATCCACGCTTTTTCATTTGCTGTGCCTACATACGACAGAGGCATTTAGAATCAGAGCTGGAAGAGACTGAGGAAGTTGTGTAGCCCTTTCCTCATTTCCCAGGTGGGGAAACTGAGGCCAGACAAGTTATTTGACCATGGTCCCTCAGAGCCAGAACCAGAACTGAGGCCTCAAATGTCCAGCCCCATGGTCTTAAAAATAACTATATGTTATTTTCAGTATTTAAATACTAAAGAAATGCAAGCAGTTTAAAAAAATTATCAAGGTAAATCATGCTCATTGCAAAACTATGGAAATACACAGAAAACGAAAGGAAAGTCACCCTCATTTCACCATCAAGAGAGAACATCATCGTTAATATTTTGGCAAATGCTTTCTAGAATTTACACACACACACACACGTGTGCTCTAGCACACACACGTGTGTGTACAGGTCAGGTGCCTCTTGTTTGGACCCCAGCCTACGTTTAGCCTCCCTTTGTAACCGAACTGTGTCCTGAGTCTTCCACCAGTCAGGCCCAGGTGGACCCTCCCCTCCAGCTCTAGGGGTGGACCCCTGACCCAGTCAGAACCAAGGAGTGCCCAGGTGCTCTTAAGATGTGGGATTTGAAGATGAGGGGCTGTGAGGTTTGGAGCCAGGTCTGGAGGTGTTGTGGTTGCTAGGCAGCCACAGTGAGAGAGCTTGTCTGGGTATGAATGGAGCTGAGTGGATGTGGCTGCCCTTCCCACACACTCCCCTGGGAATTGCCAGAATAATTTCTACCCTTTAAAGTAGTTAGTTGGCCATTACCAGTGGATCCAATTCTTAGCTGAAGGACTTTGAACAAGTCACTTAACCTCTGAGGCCAGTTTCCTCATCTGTAAAATGGGATAACACCTGGAGGATCATAGTGAGGATAATATACCACCACCATTACTAATAAAAATAATAGTTAAATTTGCAGCTGCCTTTATTAATTGTTTACTAGATATCAGGGCTATGCTAAGCAGTTTAATATATTGCTTCATTCAGTCTTCACACGCACAGAGAGTGGAGGGCGGAAGGGTTTGCTTGTCATTGCCTGTGTTCAGAGAAGTACTAAGACACAGGGCCAGGTTCCGGCTGCCCTGATTCCTGGTGCAGTCATTTGCTAACTGATTGCTTCTGCTTTTTTGAACATTTGGGGTGAGGACCTTGATGCTTTTCCAGGCCTCTTGGTTGGGGAGTGCCTGGGTCCTTTAAAGGGACAGGTCGCTGGTTCCAAACTAGATAATGGAAAGGTCCTGCCGGGCTGTCAAGGGAGAGGTGGGGACACTGACCAAAGCCCTCTCTGTCTGCAGAGTCCCCCTTCCTGGCTGTATCCAGAGTTCCCTAGGTAACTGTGAAGGATGCAGCACAGATTCATGGGCCTGCTGCTACCAAGCAAGTACCTGACGTGTTCTGTCCGAGAGCGACAGTGTCTGATTCCTGTATGACTCATCAGGAAGGGAATAGACAGACGCTGGAGGCATAGGAGGAAGGAAAACCCCCATATTCTCACCTCCCACCAGCAAAGGGATGGAGAGGAATTTCTCCAATGCACACACTGCTTAAAAGGCAAGTGTTTTCCACATTTTGTAGATGGGGAAACTGAGGACCCATTACATCCACTCTTTCATTTGTTCCATGGACATCGGTTGAGCGAGAGCTTTGTGCCAGGCATCATGTTGAATTGTGTGGGAGACACAAACTTGGGAAAAACCCTGAGTCTACCATCACCTGGGCTGTTGACTAAGATGTGGCAACAGGGAATATCACCCAGGGTGGGGCCTTGAAGAGAGGAGGGCCCAGGAGTTAGCATGTCAGGCGTTTGACTTTGAATAGGTTCAACTTCACCTCATGTCAAACATTCCTTTTTTCTTTCATTAAAAATGGTGGTTATAAAAACACGTAACATCTGTTTACCCCTTTAACAGTTTTTAAGTTTACATTACAGCATTGTTATCTCTATGCACGTTGTTGTACAGCAGATCTCTAGAACTTGTTCACCTTACATGACTGAAACTGCAGACTCATTGAATAACTCCCCGTTTCCCCTCCCCCAGCCCCATTCTACTCTCTGTTTCTATGAATTCAGCTACTTACCTCATGTCGGTGAAATCATATTGCATTTGCCTTTTTGTGACTGACTTATTTAACTTAGCATAATGTCCCCAAAGTTCATCCCTGTTGCAGCATGCATCAGAATTTCCTTCGTTTTTAAGGCGAATATTCTATTGTGTATATATTGTGTATATATCAAATTTTCTTTACTCACTCATCTGACATTTAGGTTGCTTCCGGATCATTGAGAATAATGCTGCAGCAAACATGGATGCATAAATAACTTTTGGAGATCCTGTTTTCAATTCTTTTAATATATACTGAGAAGTGGGGTTGTTGCATCATATGGTAGTTCCATTTTTAAATTGTTGTGGAAACTTTATACTGTTTTCCATAGCAGCTGTACCACTTTACAATAGTACCAAGTGCAGGCATTCCAATTTCTCCTCAATCTCACTAACAATTGTTATTATTTTTTTAATAGTGACCACCTAATGGGTGTGAGTGATATCTTGTGGTTTTGATTTAATGTTGCATATCTTTTCTTATGCTTGTTGGCAATTTGTATATCTCCTCTGGAGAAATGTCTATTCTTTTGCCTACTTTTTAACTGGGCTATTTGTTACCGCAAACATTCATTGAGCATCTACATCTACGTGCCGAGAACAGAGATGAACAAGAAGCCCCTCAAGACACTTTCAGGAAGGCTTTTGGAATTTTTCTCAAAGCAACATATCTGGTTAGTTATAAGAAATTTAAACTACACAGAAATTAAAATTATAACTTATAACAGGTTCATTCGTTTATACTGGTATCTAGAAATAATAATAATAATTCTCCTCCTCCTCCTCCTTCTGGTATTGATCCTAGTGGGATTCTATCTGGCTTATTTGGCTGTGCTGGAAGAGTGAAGGATGTACCTGCTGTAAAGTCCCCTCACTTCTCCCTTTGCCTTTATCCTCTGAGGAAGGCATTTCTCTGGGTTCTTCAAGAGTGTGGATTATCTTTGACCTCTACTCTCTGGGAACTTATTGGAATGACACCCATTTTACATAATGAATAATTATAAGTTAATGTGCCTACTTAAAAATAATACATATATATGTCTACTATCTACAACATATATTAATAGTAATACATAATTGAATGAATATATAATAATAAGTATATCCATAGGCAGGTTTTTCCTGTCGGAGTAGTCACCTCAGGAGGCTACAAGCTTGTTTTCGTAACCCAATTAAAACTATTTTCTCTCCTCTTTCACTGTTCTTCTTAAACCAATTTGCACATTCTTGTGACCATCATGGTGGAATTAAGCACTCATTCTTTGAGAGCAGATGTAATTTTCAGAAGCAATCCGTAGTCCTTATGAAGACACTCTGAGCTGTCTGTCCCAAGTCCATTCCATGGCCTGTCTTTCACTGCTCTGCATGGCTGGGGGACTGCCCACCCCCCCCCCATCCAGGCTCCCTGTCATCTGGCTGACAGCTGGGCTTGGTCAGTGGGGGGGCATGTCAGAAGGGAGAGAGATGGGAGAAGTGAGGACATTTCTCCCCTTTGCCCACTCTCTCTCTCTCCCCCGGGGGCTATTTCTGATTAAGTTTCATCACTTTCATGACTCCCACTGCACCGGACAGATCTAGTAGTACAAATACATCTATAAAAAAATCAGTGGCTTGCTATACACCAGCATGAACTTGCTATGAAATATAATAGAAAAGAGATTCTACTCACAACAACAACCAAATATGCAATGCCCAGGAATAACTTTAACAAGGAACGTATGGGATATATGTGAAGAAAGGGATAAAGCTTTACTAAGGGGCATAAAAGAGGCTTTGAATAAATGGAAAGATGTATTCTACTTCTGGGAGTGTTGTAAGGATGTCAATGCTTCTCAATTTAAACTATTAATTTAATACAATTCCACCGAAAATATGACTGGGATTTGGAGGGAATTTAGTAAAATGATTCCAAAGTGCTTCTGGAAGAATAAAGGCTTAAGAATAGCCAAAAAATTTCAGAAAGAAAGGTTAGGTGGAGGGAATTTCCCTACCAGATGAAAAGGCTTGAAAATGTGACTGTAGTTGAAACAGAGTGCTACTGGCAGAGGGTCAGGCTGGCAGATTATTGGAATAGAATAGACTATTTAAACTAGATTTTGTGATGTATGAGAATTACTGTGTTGATAAAAGTATTTGTGAAGAATGGAAATGTAACCTTTATCAATATATTAATTGGATATTTGGAAAAAATTAAGTTACAGTCCTACTTTTCATCTTACATACACTATACATTCCAGATAAATCTCTTAGCAGAGATTTTGGGGATCCTGTGGTCTAAACAGTCATTTCACAGGCTGTAAAACTGAGATCCAGAAAGGAGAAAGAGCTTTCCTGAGGACACACAACACATGAGTAGCAGGGCCAAGGATTCTTCACTTCCCTTTTGGAGCTGTCTACCCTTTAAAAACCCATCTTTACAGTCCAGGTCAATGTCTCCTACCACAGTTTTCATTTCCATGAGGCACCACAGGAGCAGGGCTGCCAGGTGCAATTGTGCAGGTTATGACCGTATCATTTCAGGTGTTCCACTTACATCAAAATCTATATGAATGGCACACTTTGGAGCTGCGCAGAGCACAATCTACATGGGCATACTTTAGAGTCCTGCTCAGGAGGATGGATCTGGATTTCATTCTTCAGCAAGGATGGCAAATACTTATGACATGTGGTGATGCTTCGTTCTCCAGCACACATGACAGGCATTGCCTGTCAATTATGTTAGTCTTTCCCACTGAGCCGACTTAATCTCAGAATCCTTCTCAACCCAGTCCTCTAAGTTAAGTTATCTCAACCCAGTTCTTCCACTAGTTGCCCGCTCTCCCTTCCTTCTTTCTTTCCTTCCTTCCTTCCTTCCTTCCTTCCTTCCTTCCTTCCTTCTTTCCTTCCTTCATTACTTCCTTCCTGACAGGGTCTCACTTTGTCACCTAGGCTGGAGTGTAGTGGCATGATCAAGGCTTACTACAGCCTCAACCTCCCAGACTCAAGGAATCTTACTGATTCAGCCTCCGGAGTAGCTGAGACTACAGGTGCACATCACCAAACTTGGCTAATTAAATTTGTTTTTTGTAGGTTGGGGTTCCACTACATCATTCAGGCTGGTCTTAAATTCCTAGGCTCAAGTTATCCTCCTGCCTCTGCCTCTTAAATGTTGGGATTACAGGTGTGAACCACTGCTCCTGGCGTCCACTAGCTTTCAATTGTAGCTGGCCCTTGAACTAAAATCCATTTGCTTTAACTGTTTTGAGTAGCTCAAATTTGTCCTCAGAAGGATCGTTGATGCCGACATAGATGGTGATAAAACTGCCAAACAAACCAATCAATACTGCCATGGTAACATTAAAGGACACTTTAAGGATTAAATGCAAAAATGCACTTAAAATCCTTAGATAGTGACTGCCAATAATTACTATTTTCAAATAACAATGAACTATTTAAAAATCATCTTGTTGAAATCTATAAATATGTGTTTGTTTTGCTAACAGCCCCTAATGTATTCTCAGTCTAAGCCCTGGGTTACAAACACACATTAGAGATACAAACTGCTGAGTATTGTTGAGAATTAGATGTTTATCAGAGTTTCAGTCATCAAACACACACACACACACACCCCACTTCTGGGAATCAGTTTCTGTGATCCAGAAACTGTTAAAATTTATGGGAGATAGTTCTCTCCGCCCTCCTGTCTTATGGCTGTCTCCTGAGTCAGTCTCTCTCCCATTCCTCCTGCTCTTTGTGTTCGCGGGAAACCGGTGACACGCAGGGTTGTGGCAGCAGCAGGGGTTAGATGCAGCGGTCCTTCTTGGTTCTTCAGTGGCTCACTTTGGCATTCCAGAAGCAACCAAACACATTTGCTGGACCCAGATGCCAGCATAACTGGTTCCTTTAAGTGGAATCATCAACAAAGCCAGCAGAGACACCACAGACCAGCCTTGCCAGGGCTTCTCTGCTTGTGGTTTGCCTGCCTGGCTGGGCAGGGTGAGTGAGGAGCAAGGAAGAGAGGGAAGGGGGTGGGAGCGTGAAGTGGCAGGCAGCCTTATTGGCTAAGATATTAGATGCGGGAGCTGCGCCAGCCCTGAGCCCTCTGTCGTTCCAGCCTCTGGCAGGAACATTTCTGTTCAGGCACCAGTGCTCCTTGTCCTTACCCTGCCATTGGGCCTTTTATAAGTGGACAAGGAAGAGGTGGCCAAACTCCTTAGATGTCCCCTTAGGTCAGAGTGACAGAGAATGTCCCAGCAGGAAGGGACTTTCAGGATCACATGACCCAGGTGAAGACATTGGGATTCTGGAAGCACCATCTTGACTCAAATGTTTACCAACAAGGACAGGGCTGGGCTCTGTTAAAGACCCATACAGAACAACTCTGTGGAAGGTTAACAGGTAGGCCTGATCTTGAGGAGAAGCGGGCAGGGATTTTTAGGAACCTTGGGAGGCCATTGAAGGAGAGAGACATTTTTGGAAGTGGGGAAACTGTAAAAATCACTCCTCCTAAATGGCTACCTACTTTATACCCATGGGAGGGACCAGGCCTAAGCACAGCCAGGTCAGTTAGTGGGAGAAACAGAGCAAATGAGGAAAACAGTTGCTAGAGTTTAAAAAGCTGCATTTTCTCCCCACCTCTGTCACCTCCTTGCTGTGTGACTTTGGATCAGTTGCTTGGTTGTCTGAGACTTGACTTTCAGCCATTGCCAATAGGCCTCAAAGGATTGCTGGGAGAGAAAAATAAAAGATGGCCGAGCATGGTGGCTCATGCCTGTAATCCTAGCACTTTGGGAGGCCGAGGCGGGTGGATCACGAGGTCAGGAGTTCGAGACCATCCTGGCCAACATAGTGAAACCCCATCTATACTAAAAATGCAAAAATTAGCCAGGTGTGGTGGCCCATGCCTGTAGTCCCAGCTACTGGGGAAGCTGAGGCAGGAGAATCATTTGAACCCGGGAGGTGGAGGTTGTGGTGAGGTTGTGATTGCGCCACTGTACTCCAGCCTGGGCAACAAAGCAAGGCTCCATCTCAAAAAAAAAAAAAAAGCATATGCAGGCAATTTTTCCATTGTCTCATATTATATAAATAATTATTTGAGACCTAGGCAGAATTTGGATACGTGGAGCTGTTTTACTTGTTTTGATGTGCTGAGCATAGAGTTAGGTGTTTTCCATGTGAATTCATTAAATATATGCAACAATCCTGAATCTTTCTGAGTTGGTGACTTAGAAAAATAAGATAGTTTTTTCTTTCCACTGCGCTGGGCAGTACTCTCTGTCCTTGAGAATTTTGTCAAGGGGGTTGTTACATTTGTGATTTCAGTGGAGCGCGGCTGATGAGTATGTTACCCTGAGATGATCACATCATAAAACAGGAATGGATTTGACAGAGGTTCTAATATGCTCTTCAACATGCAATTCGTTTCCCATCATATTTCGTTTCCAAACCCTGAGAAATATGGGGTGCCTGTGCCTCTACCCTTCCTACCTACTCCTCCACACCCTCATTCACTGAACAATAGCTTTTTAAATGTTTCCTCTCTTCCCTGAGCAGACTCCTTCCACCTGACTCAGGAGGAACACTTGAGAATTCCAGGAATTTAATCACTTAAAATTAGTCTTTGCCATCAGTCTCAGGAGAATTGATACAAGAGCTGGGAATTATGGCAAGCACACTCGTGGAAGCACGTTCCCCAGAAGAAGGCTCTATTTGGGCTCAGATGTGATTTCACATCCAAAGCTTTTAAAATTTTAGTTTATCTAAATTGATCTTAATGTCCTGTCTTCTTCCTTTTACCTTCCTTCCTTTAGCTTATTTATTTATTTTTAACAGAAGGAAGTCCCATTTAAAATTCATATTCTTTTGAATTCTAGAAAGTAGAATGTCAGAATCTTAGTTCTGCTTCATCTTCAGGTAACAAGACTGCCATTTATTGAGTCAACAAATATTTACTGAGATCCTTCTATGTGCCAGGCACAGTGCTAGGTACTGGGAATACCAGATTTATGGGTAGATACCAACATAGCTTTTCATTCATCCATTCACCAACAAGTATTTGTTGAGCACCTACTATAGTTGTCAGGCACTGCACTATGTGAAGGGGACACAGGTGAATGAAACAGAAGAGATCCTTGCTTTCATAGCCCCTGTAGTCCACTGGGTGCATTGAACTCCTGACCTCAGGTGATCCACCCGTCTTGGCCTCCTAAAGTGCTGGGATTACAGGCTGCACCTCACCTGATCTGGGAGCACTGAAACTGTACCATGCCTTCCAGGAGCTCACAGCCTGGTGTGTGGGGCAGACATAGCACAAAAAATGCAAAACAGTATGTCAGGGCTTGAATACATCTGGGCTGCAGAGAGCCCTGGAATGCCAAAGGGAGATAGGTAATGATCTTTTTTTTGCTTCTTCAATTTTTAAGTTCAGGGGTACATGTGCAGGATGTACAGGTTCATTACATAGGTAAACATGTGCCCTAATGGTTTGCCTCACAGCAAGGATGGGAATGATTTTAAGGAGGTGTGGGAGTATAAATACTGAGCACAAGCTTGTAAACCTGAGACCTGGGTTTGAATTCTGGCTCTGTCTCTATTAACTGTGTGACTTGGGCGTCCCTTTGTCTTAGTTTCCTGTTTTCTAAGAGGGTAACAGTAGCATCTGGTTCCAGGTGGTGAAGCTTCAAGGAGGTATTGTTTGTAAAGAAAGCATGTAACACAGTGCCTGGTGGCTACTCTTCTTCTGCTCTCAGAGTTAATTCTGATGAGGACAAGTTCCTTGGAAGGTGAAGGTGCCACTGGGCCTGGGATGTGTAAGCTGACGAAATGGGTCCATGTGGTCTTTGCTGCCCTCTTAGTCTAGAAGAGCAGTGCCTTGTGAGAGGAAGAGTATCAGTCTCTGGCCGGCTCCGCCTGTCAGCCTAGGTCAGCCTTTCTCAGAGTGTGCAGGCTGCTTAGATAGCGCTATAGTGGTACAGAGGCAAGTGTTGAACCAATTGAAGAGCTGTGTATTTTTGTGTGTATTACAGAGATACCATCTTACCATTTACAGTAGTTCTACAATGCTTCCTTTAAAGATAAATTTATATACATTAAAAACATGATTTGATTTAAAGGAGAAACTGAAGAACTAGCAGAGGTATGGGAACATGGTAAAATCATGATAGTGCTTGTTTGATGCTCTGTTGTGCTAAAAGGAACATAGGGAATGCTGTCCTGGAACGAGGTTCTTAATGGTACCAGTTTTCCCTTTCCTTGCCTGTAAAATGACAGTGACGGCATCACCTTCCTGGAGCTAGAGAGCTGACGTGAGAGAATGCATGTGAGGGGTCCTACATGGTGAGTGCGCCTCTCCCCTGAAGTTGTTCTGTCCCTATCTCATGCATGACCATATTGCCCTCTTTTATTGTACCACAAACTAAAATTAATTTGTTTACAATTCCTCTCCATAACACTGAAATTCCAAACATTCTGAAAACTGAATTTAAAAAAAAACAAGTTTGGCACACATCAGTTTATTTTTGAAATGAGTTTGCAGTTTTTGCAGCAAAATTTGACCTAAACCGATGCAAAACTATCTGCCTACTTAATTTATCCCTCTTAGTGTAAATATTTATATGTGTGATGACAGAACTGTGAATGTGCTTGACTCTGATGTCCTAGCCTGGATTCTATGGAGTATAGCATATTATATGGTATTTGAACTATATAACCTCTCTAAAATATGAAAAATTCTTTATCCCCTGAAACATCTGGTGACAAGCGTTTTTAGATAAAGGATTGCAGGCTGTTAGTTGTTTGTTTTCCCAACCAGCACACAAATCCCAAGAGGGCAAGGATCACATTTGTTTTATTTAAGGTTGCAGCCTCAGGCTGAGACCAGAGCTGGCACATAGTAGGCGCTTAGTAGATGCGAAGGAAGCCACTGAATGGGTGTCTCCCTGCGGGGCACCAGGGCCTGTCTGTGGAGAGGGGGTTGCTGGCACTTCAGCAAAGTGTAGCTGTTGACCACTTGGCCCTTTGCCAGGGAGGTGGATATTCTGGCCATGTGAGGGGCCAGCCTGAGTCCCCTAAAACTGAGTCTACCTTAGTGTTTGGTTCCAAAAGTAATTAGGTTTACTTGGGAGATGGTCCAGGCTGGACACACCATCCAGAGAAGCCTTTCCAATCCAAGCCCCTGTGGCCTATTAAACTCCCAGAACCTGGTGCAGATTCAGGGCCTGTGAAGCTATTTGAACTGTGGGGAAAACTTGCAAGTTTCTGCTTGCTTCCTGACCCACCAGGGCAGCCCCTAAATCTCTGGACTGGTATTTTCAAAAGCCTTTTGATGACAGTTGAGCCCCTGACTGCCTATCGGCCCACCTTCCACAGACAGCACCCAGTTCTCTGCTCCTTTTGGCACAATAGAGCATCTTGCATGCAGCAGGAACCTAGGAGATACTGAATGACTGAACGAATGAAAGAAAGAAAGAATTGAATCTTGACACTTGACCTTTTCCCTTCTTCCTGGCTTAGTACAACTCCTAGACTTCACCTTTGAGGTCCCGGCATGCATGTCTTGTTCTCCACTTTGTTTTGGAACATACTCAGCTATCAGTCTTGGCTCCCAGGCTCTGGTGCCACTTGGAACCCCGCCTTCCAAGCTGCATCTCCATTCTCATATCCATCCCTATTAAGCGTTACTTCATCACTTCCTATGGATAAAGCCCTGGGCATAAGCTCATTATCTCATTTAATTGTTTTATTCCCTCTTTACAGAGAGGTGAAGTAGCTCACCCAATGTTTGGCAGAGCTGGGATTCAACCCCAGGCTTGACTGGTTCTTCTGACAATCTTTCTACATAGCCTGGGTCTATTAAAGCCTCTCCATTTTCCTCCTGTGAGTTTTCTCTACAGATTATCAATATATACTCAACTTATAGCTCAGGTTGCTTAGCCCTGAAGTTTGAGGCAAACCCTTGGACGCCTGGCACCAACTGCTTAAGTCATCAAATGAATGAAAGTTACTAGAAATGGGTTCTACAGCTTTGTGATTAATGTGTTAGGCTCTGGAATTCCACAGAGCTGTTTTTCAGCCCCAGTTTTAACAGCATCTGCCTCAAAGAATACAAGCTTCAGGAAACCATGATAGGTTCTCAATGACACGTGTTTAATTAATTCCATTAATTAATTAAGTTAAGTAACACTCATAAAATGAAAATCAAAACCACAATGAGATACCATCTCATACCAGTCAGAATGGTTATTATTAAAAAGTCAAAAAACAGCAGATGCTGGCGACGTTGTGGAGAAAAAGGAAAGATTTTACACTGTTGATGGGAGTGTAAATTTGTTCAACTATTGTGCAAAACAGTGTGGTGATTTCTCAAAGACCTAGAGGTAGAAATACCATTTGACCCAGCAATCCCATTATTGGGTATATACCCAAAGGAATATAAATTATTCTATTATAAACATACATGCATGCATATGTTCACTGAAACACTATTCACAATAGCAAAGACATGGAACCAACCTAAATGATCATCAATGATAGACTGAAAAAAGAAAAATGCAGAACGGATATACCATGGAATACTATGCAACCATAAAAGGGAATGAGATCATGTCCTTTGCAGGGACATGGATGGAGCTGGAGGCCATTAACCTCAGCAAACTAACACAGGAACAGAAAACCAAATACTGTATGTTCTCACTTATAAGTGGGAGCTGCATGATGAGAACACATGGTGGGTAACGACACACACTGAGGCTTGTCAGAGTGTTGAGGGGGAGGAGGGAGAGCATCAGGAAGAATAGCTAATGGATGATGGGCTTAATATGTAGGTGATGGGATGATCTGTGCAGCAAACCACATTGGCACACGTTTGCCTATGTAACAAACCTGCACATCTCGCATATGTACCCCGGAACTTAAAAAAATATATCATGTTCATACAGCTGTTAGTTCAGTGTCTGGCACAAACCAATCACCTTCAAAGGATAGCTGTTATTTTCATTTACCACGAGGAACCCCTTTCAAATTTCGGCGTTGATAACTTAAGCTTTTTGACAGGTGCAAGTTACTTCTCTTCTGTAGCCATGGTTGAATCCTAAGGCAGCTCTCCCCTACCAAAATCAGGGCCTAGATTGAGCAGTCTAAAGTTTGTGCCCAATTCTGATTTCCCTGCTACCATTTTGTCCTTGTCTCATGCAGAGTCAGGCCAGGCCTGCAGCTGAAGACCTGAGAGAGCAGGGCTTCAGGAGGGTGTTATGAAAATTCTCAGCAACGAATCACTGATGCTTTGCCTGGGGGTTAAAAGCACAGTCAATTTATTTGGTGCCTTTCCCCCTCCAAGTCATCCAGCTCCTGCAGGATCCCTAGCTTGGGAACGTTAACTCGAGTGTGCCAGAGCCTCCCCTCCCTGACTGTGTAAGCCACCTTCTTACCTGCTTTTCCCTCCCCCATCAACCACATTGCTCATGTGGAACCCTACTTCTTGCTGAGGTGTCAGTCCCTGAGGGACTGTCTCTTAACCAATGGCATTGAAGTAGGTGGAAATTGAGCTAGGGAAGAGTGGTGTGAGTGATTTTCAAGCCATGTTTGTACTTGACACTGTGAGGTTTTATTTACTTACATTTTTCATCAGAAAAGTCTTCTTGGAGTTTATTGATTTAATAAGCCTGTGCAAGCAAAAGCAGTGCATAGATAGCTCTGAGGGGTTCTTGAAATTAGTATTGTTGAGTTAACGCTTGTAGCAGGGAGGCTTTTTGAGTTGACATTTGCGTTTGTTTATTTGTTTTTCTTCAGAGAAGGAGCCAGAAGACCATCTGGAACTCACTGAGCGTAGCTTCCCTCTTAGAGGGTGGGTAGGTATAGGATATTCTGGACTCACTGAGGGGATATAGTTAGAGTGGCAGGTGCAGCATGAGTTGCTGTATGATCCAAGGAGAATGAGTCCAAGGAAGTCTTTTAAACCTGGGAATTACTGAAGGTGACTGTGGTAGGAAGCATTTTCCCAAGATAGGCACATCAGTGGATTTCCCATCTCACAGGTTTGTCTTGCAACGAGACATTAACACACCACCTTTGGGGTGGGGATGGAGGATTGTTTCTGTTCCCTTCCCTTGAAATGGAGCAGATCTTTGTAGCTGCCTTGACTAATAGAATCTGGGAGAAGTGATGCTGTGTGGATTCCCAGGTTAGACTGTAGAAGGCAATGCAGTTTCTTTCTGGCCCTTAGAGCCCAGCTGTCATGTATAAGGAAGACCAGATACATGTGTGGGTGTTTCAGTTGATGGCTAGGCCCCCAGCCAAGGGTCAGCATCAACAGCCAGACATACGAATGAATGAACCTGCAAGTGAGTGCAGCCTTCAGCCTTCAATTTTCTTGCTGAGATCCCTGAACATTATGGCTCATGGAAATGACTCATCTAAACCATACCCTGTCCGAATGCCAATCTCCAGAAACGATGAGAGGTAATAAATGAGGATTGTTGTTTTGAACCTCCACGTTTTGAGGTGATTTATTATGCAGCAACAGATGACTAATTTAATAGATGACAATTTAGAATAGGAGGAGCAGGGCAAGTAGCCTACCCCTGGGAAAATCCTTGGCTGATATTGGGAGGAGGTTGGGAGTTCTGAATTTGCAAGGGAGTAGAGCTCAATTGCTTCTGACAGTGCTTCCTGGGACAATCTATGGTCTGGGAGATGGCAGGAAATGCAACAAAACAAAGAGCTTCCTGGCAGGGTGAATCCTTGAGGGAGAGGCAGAAAAACAACCTCTGTCTACTGCTGGGTTTGGAGCCTGACTCTCAAGGCAAGCACCCCTTGCCCATGGTCGTGGCTAGAGATAGCATGCTCTTACACCTCTGGATGCTGGAGGTTTGTAGTATATCTTAGCACCCTCTGGAGGCTTCTGTGCCAGAGTCTATTTATCTGCCATTGTCCATTTCTTTTGTACTTCATAGGAGATGAAGCTCCCTAAAACGTTTAAACAATCATAAGTGTTAGGTTCAAGATAGAAGATCTCTGGTTACAAAACAAGGAAGGACTTTATACTAGTCATGTTCTTGGTTGCAAGCAACAGACGGTTATTCTAGATGATTTAAGCAGAAAATGAGGTTATTGAAAAGATTTGGGTCGTTCTCAAAATCACTGGGAAGTCTAGAAGATAAGGGCCAAATCACATGACAGAACCTGTTTAGTACGGATGTGGATGCCACAGCCATTGGAACTTAAATGTCATTGAACCCCAGATGCAGCCACTGGCATGACCACCGTTATGATTCTTCGAACCTGGATGTGGTTATTTCTTCATCAGGATGGAACCCCTCTGTCTCTACCTCTTTATATCACTAGTTACACTGATTGATGGAGCCTAGGTCATGTGCCACCTCCTAGCTACAAGGGAAGCTGGCAAATCTGGGATCCAGAGTTTCATCTTCAGACAATGGGGAATTCCTCCCGAGTAGGAAGAGGCTTCAAGTACTGATCAGAAAAAAACTTACAAATGCCCACGGCTGTGTGTTCTGGACTTGTTGCTGTATGGGTACATCAGTGTGTAGATGTGTATTTGTGGTGGGGAGAGGGAGGATAGACCTTGAATTTGAGAACTGTGAAGAATTGCTAGAAAGCGTATTACATTTATAAAATATAGTGTGGCAGCTACTTTCCTGTTTATTCTCAGCACCATTCTTGCCCTTCCATGCTGTGCATCTCACGTCCTGGACCACTGCAAACCACAGACCCCAGGCTCCCTAGGTACGTTCAGTCAGTGTGAAGCACTGGTAGGAGGTTGGAAGATGAGAGAAGGCAGGAAGCCATGTTCTTTCTCTCTCACTGTTTCTCATGTGGTCTTTGGGAGTGATTGTATCTCTAACAATTCCAACTTTAGTCACAATGGCTCAGTACTAGCTTGGATGAGCCCTCCATGTTGGCACTAGTACTGGCTTGGTGGCCTCTCCTTGGTGATTCCATCACCCTTCCTGGTACCCCCAGTGGTGCAGTCATAAGTGCATTCCTGGGCTTAGATAATAATATAGTCTCATCTTTGTTTCAGCCCTAAGTGGGGTAGCTACTTTCTGCAGTTCCTACTCTCTGGGTTACTTCTCCTTTCCCATTTTTTTTCTGTTATTCTATTATTTTCAACAGTTTATAACTAGGTTTCAGTATTAAATCCCCTCTATTTGAAATACCTAATATGCTTCTTGCTTCCTGACTAGACTCTACTGATATACATGGTAATTTGGTAAGAATAATATACCTTACATTTATAACATAGCTGTCAATTCCAAATAGGTTTCATGTTTGAAGGAGCCTACTCCACATAGATTCCATTACTTCCCCTTTCCATCTGGGGAACTCATACCCACTATTCAAAACTTTGTCCAGGCATTAGTTCTTCCATGAAGTATTCTTTGATATCACCCCCACACTCTGTCCTCCTAAGCTCTAAGGTGCCAAATACAAGTACCACATACTCATAGTAGGTATATGACAGTAGTGTTTGTCGATGTGTACAGTAATGACCATGAAGATTTGAAGTGTATGTTTGCAAAAAAAAAAAAAAATGCTTCCAATAGCCCTTTTTAGGCAAGTGTGCTAATCTCTAAGCCTGGAATTCTTGTCAGATTTTATTAGTAGCTAGCTGTGCAACCTTGGGCAAGTCTTGACTTCTCTTGGCTGCATATTTTTCTCCTGAAAAATAAATGGGTTCAATCAGGAGGGTGATTTACAAACCTCTTTTAAACGTTATGAATGATATTATTTGTAAGCTCAATATGGAAAACAGAAATAGGTGCACTGCTTGAAGTGAGGGTTGGGCATTCTAGAATTCTGTGAACTCTACTGCTCCCTCATCCCCAAACCCTTGTTGGCACTTCCACCAAAATGCAACAGCTCCATGGAGCGTAGTTATAACTCTGCCCTAGATGACGTCTATATATTCCACCTCTACACATAGAGGCTGGCACATGATGGGATGTGAGATGTTTTTGGCTGCAACTAATCAAACTTCTAGCTCAAAGTGGTTTAAAAAAGGAAGTGTAATAGCTTCATGTAAACCAAAGTTCAGGTAAAAAAGTAGGTATCCGAAACCAACCAAATATGATGCCCATGCAGTGCTCAAATGGTAGTCTAAACATGGTCTGACTTATACCATTTGATTTAGAAGTCTGGGTGCAAGTCTTCCTCAAAATCACATAAAACAAGGCATGTATATTTTGGTCAACTGGATAACCACACCACACTCAATAGTAGATACAGATGGAATCCTGGGGAGATCTTTGAGTAAGGATAGTTGAAGTCTTTTCAACATCAATCTGATAAGATCATTATAATAGCTGTGAACACTGAAACTTAGTTGTCCTGTAACCAACATTCTCTATTGAAATTAACCATATCTGTGTCGGTTTATCTTCCAACCCCATAGGTAGCCTGACTAATTGGCTGTACTTAGTTGAAGTGGGTGTTCGCCATTAACACAGCTTGATATAATGGGAAATCATCTTTGTAGCCAACCACACAGAAGAGCTGCCTGATGGTTTGGTTAAAGCTCAAGTATACTGAATTATACTTTCATTAAGGAGGGAAGAAACATGGTAACATGGGGCAAAATGGAGGCAGAGAGTTTCTTTGAATGAGTCTGACACCTGTCTTGGGTTGTTATTAAGGAGAATCTTTGACCATGAGAATTAACACATACTATGTATCCACTCAATTTTTCATCATGATCATGATCATCTTTGAAGTCAATATCATTATCTTTGAAGGCATTGAGCATTACTAGGTGCTAGATACTATACTCATCATATCTAATCCCCACAACCATCCTGCTCATATATACAGAGGAGGAAACTTAATTCAGGGAAAGTTCCATTACTCTCTTTTTTTTATTTATCAGCTGGCAAGTAACTGAACTGAGAGTCAGATCTGTAGGTCTGTATCAACTTAGTTGTAAGACCATGCTCATAATCACAACACTCTGCAATGTAAGAGTGGGCTCTCCATTCCTGTTTGTTTTATTAGCATAATGACATTGCCATCATCAATATGTCTCCTTGCTCATGGACAATCCAAGGCCTATGAGGTCCCTATGGCAGGGCCCCATGTGACTTATCCTTAGCATGAGACAGCTTCAAGTGTTTGCTTTCTTCCTATGCCTGGAACTGCTGGGCACTGTTGAGTTGTCACCTGGCTTGGGAGACTCACTGAATCAAGATGAAACCAATTAGAATGGGAGACCTGCCAACTCACCCTCCATGCTCCCAGCAGACAGCTTAATTTCCTTGCTGGTAAAAACTCCTCATTGGCAAGGATCTCAGTCCTGTCATGGGGCATTTTCCAGGAGATTCACATGTCTCTCTTTAATGGCTACAAAAAGTCAATTAATGAGCTGAAAAGGCAGAAATGCAGAAGAAGGTGGAAGGGAGACAAGCATAGAGAGCCAGAGAATGTGGTCAACGATTAGAAAAAAAGAGCCAGACATTTAAGGCAGTCTATGGATCCCATGAGAAAGGATGCCTTGGTTTAAGGTGATGGCAATGGCTACACTAGCTCCTGCTCTCCAAAATCATCGTCATTACTTAAGCATTGAAAGATCACTGGACCTCAGTTTTAATCCCTGAATGATACTAACTTACTCTGTTTTTTACAGCAAGTTCTTCCCTTTTCTGGATCGCATAGCATGGTGATTAATAGCACAGACCCTGGAGTCAGACTGCTTACATTTTGAATCTAGTCTCTATGTCTATGAATTGATTCTGAGAAAGTCATTTAATCTCTCTAAGCCTTAGTCTTTTTCAACTGTATAATGAGGATAATAATAATATTGATCTCAGAGGGTTGTCACAAGGGTTAAGTGCAATAATGCTTGTAGAGTTCCAAGCACAGAGGCTGGCTCATGGTAAACACTGTCTAACTTGGGATGTTTTTGGTTGCAGCTTATCAAACCTCCAGCTTAAAGTGGCTTAAAAAAGAATATGCAATAGCTTTATTTAAACTGAAGTTCTGGAAAAGGATGTCTTCAAGGTTGGTTAAATAAGTGCCTCAGTGGTGTCATCAAGGACCTGGGTTTTCCCGTATTTCTGTTTTGTGATCCTGAGCGTTGGCTCCAACCTTAGGCTGATAGCAGGATGGTTACATCACTTCCAGGCATCACATCCAGATGTGTTAGTGTCAGTGTCCAGAGGAAGAAAAAGGATGTCTCTCCTGAGATTCTCTATTTGAAATGAAACTCTTTTGTAGAATCCCATTAGCAAATACCTGCTTATGTCTCATTGGCCAGAGCTGGGTCACATGCCTGTTGTGGCCGATCACTGGTTGGAAGAATTTGACCAATGGAACTCACCCTGGAGTTGAGGGCTACAGTCAGTTTCACCTGAAGCTAGATGGAGGGAAGTTGATTGAGGTTCTATTAGGAAAGAAGGCAGATGTGGATGCTGGCTAGGCATCTGGCAAAAATCTCCAGAAAAATAAATAAATTTCACTATTATTATATTTTTATTGTTACTGTTATTTATTCTCATCACTTTCTTATTTGGACTGCTTGCTCTCCCAGTCTCTTTCCTGTTCTGACTGTCTGTGACTCTGATCTTACTCAGCATTCTCAGTGTGGCCTGGGCTAAGTTGGTCCTGCGTCTTCTGACGAGGGGGCAGCTGAGATGTACAATTTCTGCTTCCAACTTTCTTTCCCCTCTTACAAACACTTCAGGTGGAATAGTCAAACACTCCCAGGTGTGCTGAGCTACTAAGAACCAGCCAGAGGAAATTAATTTCAAGATTCCAGCCTGTCACTGACAATAGTGAGTTGTGTAACTGAGCGGAGGATACAGTTGATTATGATTATGTGCCAAAGCATCTGCCTTTTCAGTCATATATATGGGAATCCTTTCTTTATTCAAGATGGCAAGCCCATCTCAAAAAGAGTTTTGGATTGCACGGTGGTAGATTTGAACATTTCTAGTTCATTTGGCTAACTTGTCTGTGTTTTTATGGTCACATTACATAGTTAATACATTTTTTTGTCTTTTTGTTTTTTTCCTTTTTGTGGAAAACATGGTCTTGCTATATCGCCCAGGCAGGTCTCGCACTCCTGGGCTCAAGCTATCCTTCTGCCTCTGCCTCCCTAAGAGCTGGGATTACAGGCATGAGCCGCAGCGCCTGGCAACACTTTTTTTTTTTAAAGAAGAACCAATGTGGCTAGATTGGTGAAAAACCACTCCCATTTTTGGAGAAACAACATGTCTTCGTCTGCTTTGCGCTGCTATAACAGAATATAACACACTGGGTAATTTATAAAGAACAGAGATTTATTTTTTACAGTTTTGGAGGCTGGGAAGTCCAAGGTCAAGGGGCCTGATTCTGGTGAGGCCCTTCTTGTTGTATTAACCCACGGTTGAAGTTGAAAGGGCAAGAAAACATACACAAGAGAGGGGAAGGGGACAAACTTATCCTATTATCAGGAGCCCACTTCCGTAATAACAAGCCCACTTCCTGGATAACGGCATTAATCCTTTCATGAGGGCAGAGCCCACATGACCTAATCACCTCTTAAAAGTCCCATCTCTCAACACTGTTGCATGAGGAATTAAGTTTTCAAATTTCTAGCATATGAGTTTTCAACCTAAACATAATAGCATGCCATTTAGGGATTGGAAAAATATTCCTCACTTACATGGGACAATCAATTATTTTTTGCATCCCAATCCTGAAGCATAGCTTAATTCTACATCCATAATTAAATTGGTTTTTTCTTTTTATTTATTTTTGGCTTTAGGCCATAACAAAGGCTTCTTGTGAAGAAGATGGCACAGACCACTTCTCTCTGTTGCAAGTAATCAACTCATTCAACCATCGGCAATCACTCATCCACTGGTCAATTGGCCTGAGTCAACTAGAAAGTGATGTGTTTGGTATTGAGGGTATGTATGAACCTATTGCCTCATAGTGCAGATAACAATTTCCTCCACAGGTCAGGTTAGACCCTGCTGTCTGATGTCATAAACTCCCAGGCAAGTGGCAGAAATTCAGCACCATGGGAGTTCTCTCAAGAACCAGCCAGGAAGTCTCTGGAATCTGGTGAAGTGAATTATGGTTCATTGAGTAAGATGTTCATCACCCTCTTCTAAGAAATAAATTCCATTTGCATCATCAGGGAGTCATAGACTCTTAGAGCCTGAAGTAACTTTGGACATCATGTGTTTAAATGTTTTTGCAGCCAAGTCCATGGGGAGGGCCTAATTTGTGTCCTGCTGCAGGGACTCTGACACAGAGGTCCTGTTTATATGAAGTCCCTGTAGGCCTTCTAGGAGAACCAGTGAGAGCATATATTGGCACTGACTATTGCTCTAGGCTAAATTTCTTCAACCAAGGTGGAGGACAAGAGTCGCCCTTTAAGTCTCATACTGAACTGACTCTAAGTTTGAGTCTAATTTTTGGATGGCCTGTTAGAGAAGGGATCATTTTGGATGTAACACTTTTTACATCTTGCCCTCTGTTTCAATCCCAAAGAAACCTCTCTGAAGTTCCCAGAGGACAGGACATGGTAAAAAATTACATGTGTGAGTCAAATAAAAGAATCATCACACCAGGCTGCAAGACACTGAGAACACAGGGAAACTCTTCTTGGGAGTTTGATAAGAGGTGGGTCTTTTGATTATAGGAGCGGAGGCATGACAAGAACCAAGTTGGAAGGGGGAAGAAAGAGAAGGAGCAAGGGCCACTTGTGAGATAGAGAGCTTGAGTGACAAGTCAAGACTTGGCTCAAGGGTGACAGTAAATATGGTGGCCTGGAAAGCCTAGAACCAGTCACTGGCACATGAGAATGTCAGTGGCCAGTGAAGAGGTGGTCATGTGAACTGAGCTTATCCAGTCTGTCTCCCTCTCCTAGGACCTTGAATCTTGGGAAAATTGGTTGGCTGTCATTTATTCCAGCCATGACATCTTGATGTTGTCAGTTTGGAGAGCTTCTCAACATTCTCTCTCTCTTTCCCTCTCTCTCTTTCATTTGAGTTGAGTTCTGTTGATTGCATTTAAATTGCCCTAACAGTTACAGGGTCCCTTTGCCAATTAGCTAATTGCAAAATGAACGGACACTGAAGGAGCAAGTTTGGCAGTTTAGAGAGCTTGAGCCCTGAAGCCACAAGTTCATCCCTGTTCTACAGCTTGGATACTACCAAGCACAGCTGTATGATCAGGCTATTGGGTGATGGAAACATGTCAATAGTGAATGCCTGATGCTTTGCTGCAGGTGGAAGACACAGATGGTTAGCTCTCATGACAGTTTTCCTCGTCAGAAATCATTGTTCTCTTTTTTGTCTCAATATGACCTGTGCCAGCAGAAAGAGAGCTCTGGGAGTCAGCACAGCTGGGAACCAGCACTGTCTGACCCTGGGCAAATTGCTCTACCTCTCTGCAATCAGTTTCCTCACCTATAAACCATTGAAACAATACATAGCAACCCAACATATAAAACTAAGAACAGCAGAGGTTCTTAGTTTTATAACAGCACTGATGCAGAGGATGCTGGTGGGTGGAATCCTGTCTACCCAGGAAGGATTCCTGAATACTTTCCTGCTACCTCCTCTTTTGGTCCTTGAAGTTCTTCTGGGAAACCCTAGAGGTCTGAGGCACATCCTTTGATGACTACAGGGCTAGATGATCTGTAAGCGGCTTTTTAGCCTACAAGTCTATTCATTTTTTTAAAATGAAAAGTCACATTTCCATAGTCCCCTCCTCTTTATCCCCTCCCTACTGCATAATCTTCAGCTTTGCAAGCATACAAACTTTCTCTAAGCACAAAGGGAGGAAAATAATGAGCTGTTTTTGTGTTAAGTACTTGTGGATTGGATCATCTGTGTTTCCAGAGATGGCCAGGATCATTGACAAGATGTGAAGGAGCCACAAATAGGTCCAGTGCAATGTGCCCCTGTAGGAGAGAAGCGGCCACCCATGCCACTAGTCAGGCTTTCTGGGGCTTTATGGTCCTGAATCAGAATTTCAGAGGTGCACGAAGTTCTGAAAGCCTCCAGTTTCTAGAGCCCACGTCTGGACATCCTAAGGATAACATACTTCTCTGAGAGCACCCTGACCTCTCAGATCAATTTATAATATTGATATTTAAAGGTGTACAAGAGATGTCAGCATTTCTATTCTATTCACTCATACTCTTTCCCAAAGATTTTTCCCTCCTCTCCAAAACAGCCTTTGAAGCCTCGCTAAAGAGACGCCTAATGCAGCCACGTTTTGTACTAGGAGATTCCTCACCACTGCCTGACAGCCACTGCTGATAGGTCTAGGAGTGATCACTTGACCAATTGATTCCTCTCTATTGGGACACAGAGCCTCTGTCATTTAGATGCTGACAGACATGAAGCTGTGTGGGGCTATGTCTTTGGGATAGCTGCTATGCTGAGCCATGTGCAATAGAGAAAATTTGCATGCCAAGAAAAGAATGTAGTAGATACACAAAATGAAGGTAGATAGAGAGAACATGGGGGTGGGTGGGGGGAGAGGAGAAAGGGGCAGAGACAGAGACAGAGACAGAGAGAGAGAGAGAGAGAGAGAGAGAAATAGAGAGAGAAAAGCTTTCTGATATTGTTCTCATTCCATAAGTCCCTGAAATCGTTCTACATTTAGCTGTCTTTAGAGTCCTCTGAATCCCTCCATCATACCTGAATTTTTATTGAAGTAGCCAGAATAGACTGTTCCTGGCAACCAGGCAATCTTTAATTAAGATAAAAGACTTAATAAAGCAACTTATGGCACCATCTACCCTGAAACAGCTCATGTATCTCTTCGTTCACTCAACTGATATTTACCTAACCTAGATGTGGCAGCACTGTGGGTACCAGCATGAAGGATACAGTGATGAACAAATATTTAGGGATTTAAAATAATTTCAAGTGTGGAATGGCCTGGCCAGGTAAGGAAACGGAAGATGACTTATTTGAAAGGCAGTGATAAGGAGGAGGAAATAGAACTGCTTTGTTAGCCCCAGAGGGCATAAGAAAACTTGGGTAGGTAGAAATAAAAAGCGGGTAGATTTGGCTTCAACACAGAGGAGAGCTTCCTAGAGGCTGGCACTGCCTGAAGATGGAAACTCTTGGCTTGAGAGTTGAGTTTCTCCTACCAAGGGGCTGAATGACCAGTTTTCACGAGTTTTGTAGGGTTAGATGCAAGCATTAGATGGAGGTTTAGATGAGATGACCTTTAAGATTCTGCCCCAAATCCCTGAATTCACATTTCACCTTGGGCCCACGTGGTCTATGTGATTTTAGGCCAGTTATTTAATTTCTCTAGGCCTGTTTTCTCACGTTTCAAAACTGGGATGGGAAACACTCTTGCGCTGTTGTAAGGAATGAATTATGTGGCACTTAGTAAGTGTCTGACATAGGGGAGAAGGAACTCAGTAAATGAGTGTTTTCTTTACTCTTTTCTGTTATAGGTGAGGGTTTTCTTTTTATGAAATGCTGCTCTCAACTGCTACCACCACTTCAGGGATTTTATTTGCTTTAAGCAGTTGTAGTCCATGAAGATGACAGAGCTTGTGTCTTATTCACCTTGCTTAGCGTAGGATAGTGCCCAAAAAGGGCCTTAATAAATATAGATATGGTTTACTATCGAGCCTTAGCTAACATTGCCAAACTGAAACTTGTATAAGGAATGTATCTCTTCTCTACCCTTTATTTTTTTTAATTTATAAAATTAAAATTTAGTTAAATTAATTAATTTATTTTGAGACGGGGTCTTGCTCTGTCACCCAGGCTGGAGTCCAGTGGTGGCGCGATCTCAGTTCACTGCAACCTCTGCTTCCCAGGTTCAAGTGATTCTCCTGCCTCAGCCTCATGAGTAGCTGGGATTACAGGCACGTGCCACCATGCCCAGCTAATTTTTGTATTTTTAGTAGAGACATGTTCTCAATATGTTGGCCAGGCTGGTCTCGACCTCCTGAGCTCAAGTGATCTGCCTGTCTCGGCCTCCCAAAGTGCTGGGATTATATGCGTGAGCCATCGTGCCCAGCCACCTCTCTACCCTCTAAGCTTAAACCCTGAGTCACGGGTAAGCACACATGTACACACAGACACACACATGCATGCATATGGACTGCAACCAAGACAATGCACACAGCATGCAGGCAGATATGCACAGACGTTCACTCCCTCCTCCCCGTAATCAAGAAGATGGAAGAAGAATTGGCTTGTGGAATGAGTCACAGAGACAGCCAGAATGAAGGAAGGGCAGGATTCAGAATCCCCAGGGAATCTTTATTTATAGCCCTGGCTGCTGGAGAGGGGGCTGGAATTATTCCTAAAGAGTTTCAGTGATGGAGAGTGATCAGATAACCAAAAGATGTCATTCCCACTGCCGTGCTTAGAGGCAGGCGCCTGTTGCTGCTAGAGCCCGCAGAAGCGCTGTGTCACTCCAGAGCTGTGGTTCATGGGAGGAGCCGAGCTGACTGCATTCCAGCTGGTCCATCGGCAGTGGCTGGGCCCCTTTCCCCGCTGCACAGACAATCTCTATGTTAATCCGAGCAAATCCTCCTAACCCCAAATAAACACAAATCTCTGGGACAGCAGAGACCACTGATTGTGGAGGATGCAGCATAGATTCAAAATGATACAGACTAATCCGTTGGCTCCACAGCCCTGCCTCTGTCAATAGTGTGGTTTCTGTAACGAGCAGAGAAAGTGGCATGAGGAATATGCAACAGCAGACCTGAACTGCCTCACCCAGGGCTGGGGTGGGGACAGGAGGAGGCAGCTGGCTCTTTGCTGGGTTTTGAGGGACATCAGAAAAGTCTAGGGGGTATGTGCAGTAAATTCCTTGGGTACAGGCTGTCTGTCTCATCCATTCTGGTGCTCCTGGCACCAAGCACACAGAAGATGTTAGTTGATAAATGGATACATGCGTGATCTATGCAATACCTCAGTGTGTGAAGACCCCACAGTTCTGGTTCTTGAGTAAGATACATGATAGAGAAGAAAGAACATTTTTTAGGGAGCTAAGGAGACTAGGACTCTAATCCTGTCACTTCTTGTAGAAGACCTTGCACAGGTCACCAATCTCTACAATCCTCAGTTTGCTTACTTGTAAAATGAAGACTCCCTAATACCTGTTGTGTTTTGGGAGTCATGGTACGGATTAAAGATGGTGCAATAGGCTACTTCACTTTCTTATATGTGCTACCTGGGGGAAATGAGGTATTATAATCAGCCAGTAACATGTTAGCTGAATTAATCGGACAGATTGCACGTGGAAAACAGGGAATCCAGAATTGCCTGAGATGGTTTGGTTTATTGGCTCCTTATTTCCCAGCCTCCGTCCTTGGCCTGAAGCCCTATTCTGAGTGGGAATTCTCTTCTTAGTTGGCTCAGATGTGTAGCTGGAACTTTGTTTCCAGCTGGGGCAGGAGGCCCCTTGGACTGGACCCCAGCTACCCAGTGCAAACCCTGTGCTCAGCCCTCACATGCTCTTCCTCTTGGTCCTTGACCCTTACCTTGGCTCCTAGCCCTGACATAGCTTAGGTAACAGCTGCTGCTCATCTCTGGACCTGACTGATTCGAGAGGGCAACTCTAGGCCTGCTGGGCCTGACGTCCCGAACTGTCAGAGCTGCCTGAGATTGCCTCGGCATTTGGTCCTCGGATGCTTGGGCCTCGTTCAGCCCTGGAGTTCTGACAAGACCAAGCTGAAGAGACCTGAACCTGCTCTTCTAGGTTACAGAGCACCCAATCTAGCACTTGAGGCTCAGGTTGTTCCCAGAAGAGGTCAGAAAACAGGAAGTAAGGCTCAGGAGAGAAGGAAGAATCAGGAAGTGGATTTCAAGAGCATTCATTCCAGCTGCCATCGACACATCACTTCCTAGACTGGGAGAATAAAGTAGTAGTTATTAAAAGCCCAGACTTTTCAACTGAAGAGATCTGAGCTTAAAGCCTGCCTCTGTCACTTGTGAACTGGACAGCCCTGGGCACACTGCCCCCTCTTTCCGAGCTTTAGATTCCTTGCTTATAAAGTGGAGTTAGGAGGCTGGGCATGGTGGCTCACGCCTGTAATCACAGCACTTTGGGAGGCCAAGGCGGGTGGATCACGAGGTCAAGAGATCGAGACCATCCTGGCCAACATGGTGAAACCTCATCTCTACTAAAAATACAAAAATTAGCCAGGTGTTTGGCGCGCACCTGTAGTCCCAGCTACTCAGGAGGCTGAGGCAGGAGAATCTCTTGAACCCAGGAGGCAGAGGTTGCAGTTAGCCGAGACTGCACGACTGTGCTCCAGCCTGGCGACAGAGCAAGACTCCGTGTCAAAAAAAAAATAAAAAAAAATAAAAAATATAAAGTGGAGTTAGGGACAGTCCCTACCTTATGCGGCTGAGAGCATTGAGAGAGATAATGGATGCAAAGTGCTGAGCAGAGTGCCTGGTGCACAGTAGGGAATCAATACAATAGTGGCTATGATGACTGTGCTTTGACAGTTTTTGTGACCACTGCCCCAGTGGCTGCTCAGGGTCATCGGGAGGACCTGATGAGATAAGAGATTTGAATGTGTTTAGAAGGAGGCTGGAGAGCATGACGTCAACATGGAGTATTGAAATTACTATTTTCTCAGTTTTTGACATTTGCCAACTGATGGGCTGTTGAACCCATGGATTGGGCGCATGGCAGCCAGAGGGCGTGAAGGACTTCCCCAGAGCTGGCTCCTGGCATGACCTTCTCATCTGGTGCAGTGGGAGGGAAGGGGCTCGGACAGAATTCTCCTATTGTTCCAGGGCCTTCGGAAGCCATCAGCTTTGCTCAGTTCTTCTAGCTTAGCAGAGTGGCTTACAAAGGGTGGAGGGGAGGCACAGGGGAAAGGGAGCTGAAACTTTATTTGCTAAGTGTTTTTCAGAGCCTGCGGCTCTGAGGAGGTGACACGGGGCCAAGCAACAAGCCTTGATTTACGACCCGAGCCTCCCATTCCAGAAAGCACATCATCAGTCCTTTTAGTAAAGAGCTTCAACCAGAGGGGCTGCCCTTCTGACTGCAGGCCTGAGTTCCAAGACTGTTCTCAAAGGCAACCCCCTTTTATGCACCCCTTAGGGGAAGAAAATCCAGAAAACAACTTCTGGGCCCTTGGTAGGGATGGGAACCTGCTCTCTGCTGGCCAGGCAAGTAACTGAAACACAAGCGCCAGGCCCCTAACGGTAAAAGGGAGGAGTGGTAGTGTTCACAACAAAATGACCTTACTGTCAGCTGGTCATACATCGAGTCTAGAAGAAGGGACAAATGGTCCTTTACTTTATACTTATAGCCCCAACAGACCCCACAGAGGCAGATTCCACTCAGCCACACGTTCAGTTTCCCAGCATTCCAACACAGAGCCACACTAACAGAATCTCGGAATGCCCCCCCGGCCACATCTTTCACAAATGGTATGTGTCACCCACACCTACCATTCTCCCCATCTTCTTTTTCACAGAACTGTATCCACAGCAGTGTGCTAAGATGGACCCCCTCTGCTGGATCTAGGGAATGAGCCATGCTTGGTCTCACTCAGACATGACAATTTTATTCCCATTTACCAATGATTGGTTTAGGGATGGTCATGTGGTTCAGTTCTGGCCAATGGGATCTGAGTTAAAGTCTTCGGGAATCTTCTGAAAAGAGTTTGCTCCTTGATGAGAAAGATATATAGGAAGAGAAATTTCATTCTCTCTCTTTCTTCTTTTGCATGTCTTGTATGAGGATGTGGTGCTTGGCAGCCATCCTGACACCATGAGGAGAGAGCAAAAAACGTGGTAGAGAAGCTGGTTCAGAGTCTTGACATTGTTGAGCCACAATCTAACCCTGGAACTTCCAACTTGTAGACTTTTGTTGAATGAAGTAATAAAAGTCCTATTGTTTTGTTTTATTTTGTTTTGAGACCAAGTCTTGCTCTGTCCCCCATGCTGGGGTGCAGTGGTGTGATCTCAGTTCACTGTAACATCTGTCTCCTGGGTTCAAGCAGCCTCAGCCTCCTGAGTAGCTGAGACTACAGGTGCATGCCATCATGTCTGCCTAAGTTTTGTATTTTTTGTAGAACAGGGTTTCACCGTGTTGGCCAGGCTGGTCTTGAACTCCTGACCTCAAGTGATCTGCTGGCCTCAGCCTCCCCAAAGTGCTGAGATTACAGGTGTGAGCCACCATGCCCAACTCATTGTTTAAGCAACTTTTAGTTAGGTATTCTGTTCCATCTATACCAAAGCATCTGAAAAAACCATCAGGGAAAACTCTTCTCAGTTGACCCTCCCATTTTCTTCTCCCTTCCCTGCTTTAATTCAAGGGATACCTGAAGAGGCCAGAGCAGAACTATGCAAAACTGGAACTTGTGTGGCCTAAGGGAAGTGAATTAGAGAGTGTGCACCCCTTGTGAAGGGGCTGGTGCTGGTTATTGAGCTCCAGTTGGTTCTGGCTGTGCAGTAATGCTACCCAGGTGTGGCCAGATACTTTTATGTTTCAGGAGAAATCGGAAAACTGGAATTTTAGGCCTCTCTCAATTTAGAAATGCACGTTCAAATTTTAAAGTAAGACACTGTATATGAACCAAACTGACATATCTTTGCACTATATATGGTCTCAGGGTCATATATTTGTGACCTGGGTTAACCCCAGAGTTTCATTTTTCCTTGAGCTTGACCCTTAAGGCTGTCAGTGACTTATTTCAGATTTTGCTGTTGGGTAGGAGCTGTGGTTGTGGGCTTGAGTTATATGGGAGTGGGGAACAGAGGAGGGGAGAAAAGGGAAAAAATGATATAACTGTGTCCTGACATTAAGGTAGGACATCTGCAAGCCAGCAAGCCTTTATCCTGCGGGGTAAACCTTCCCTTAGCATAAGTCTTGTGCATGATTTTACTGAAAAGGCCAATGTTGTTTTCTTCACCATGAATTATGTTACCAAAACCCCCTTCTCTTATCTAAATGTCAGTGTGGTTCGGGCTCTGAGAATGGGGGTGGAGGAGAACTATACTACTGAGTGACCACAAAGCTAGGAGTTTTGATGTAATTTCCCAGAAAATTGTCATCCTGTTTGACTTAATTAGTGCTGTGAAGACACAAGTTTTGTGCAGGAGCATGAATTCTTAGTTCCCGTTTAGCCCAGTAAATGTTCAGTTCTTTTCAGTGAAAGAAAATATCCCATGGAAAACACAAGGACATACCCCTTTCATGCAAACTGCATTTGGGTGATGAGAAAATTCGAACAGGTCTCTCTAGGGAAGGCCTGGACTGCTGTGGACATTTTAGACCTTTGTTAAACTAACTTTCTATGGACCTGAGGACTCTGACCCTCAAGGGGGGCAAGTCCGGAGTCCTTGTCCCTGCACGACCCACACAGGTTGATTAATTTAATTCTTCAGGCTGTTAAATTGGAAATGTTTGTGTTTGCCTCCAGGTCATCAAATTAAAAGTTTTGAGAGCGCCTTTGTTGCAAGGCATCAGAGAACAGCTAACGTGAACTTCACGCCACGTACTGTGTACAGCCCAATGACGTCCCTCGATGACAAGAGAGGATGAATCACCACCAACTTCAGGGATTTGGAAGAAATGTCAATGAAGTCATGAATAATAGGTGCTGCACTGACACCTAAGAAGGTTAAGGTCAGGAATTAGTTGGCAGGGAAGAAACTGTGAAGGAGGCCACCCACAGTTCTATAGCGCTTCCGTAGCTTGTGTCATCTGATTGGATAGTGGTGAGCTGGGATAGCCAAGAAAATAAGGAATTTATTTCATTTTGAAGAAAGAAATGTGTGTATGTTGTTGTTGGTGGGGGCTTCTTTCTAAGGGCAGAGAGGTGGACTTGATGGCTTCTGGAAGCCCCACCATGCTTCAGGCCTTTACATGGCTATAGGGGCTGGCATTAGAAATCAGTGGGTCTGAGCACTTCTCCAAGCATCCTGGGGTCTTCAGAGGGAACCTTCTACAGAAAGGCAGAAACCAATCTAGGATACCTCTAGAGAGAAGACCCCAATAGCCCAGAAACCCTACAGAATGATAGGTTGTGTTTCAGTTCCAGCGGGAAGACGCTATCAAGACAGTAAGTAGTTGAGAAGACATTTTCTGCCCTCTGCATAATAAACAAGAGGTGGGGCTGAAAAGCTGTTGGTTGTGTTTCCACTGACCTTCCAATCAAATACAAGTTTGGTGATTCATTCTGGGGGAATGAAGCAATGGATGATCATCAAAAAAATGATGAAATGCCTCACCATTTCATGGTGTCTCCACTTGCTGTCTGTCTAAATTAACCAGAAAAATCTCAGGCCTGCAGACTGTCTAGAGATGAAAGGAGATAAAACCCACCTCCATGGTGGTCATTGCCACGGCTTTCACTCCTGTTGCCACCATCATCCACTATATGTGTAGACTGAGAGGCTCTAAGGCGAGCCCAATAACAATAACAAGGCCTGTAACAGGCTGTCAGGGTCAGGATTTGTTGTTTGGGATTGGCACTTGGGGAAGGGAGAAGAAACAGGATTGGACAGAGGGAGAAGCCGAACTGTGATGTTCATTACAGTTGTCCTCAGTGAGGCAAAAAGACTGAGCCTTTATCAGTGATTGGATGTGTGCTGTCAGGGAAGAGTACTCTCCTGGGCAGGGTGGCTCACTGAAGCTGAGGCCGCCAAGCTCGAGCTGACAGCTAGAGTGTCTGCTGATGCCACTTGCAGCAGCAGGCTCGGTGGGTTCTTTCCTGAAGGAGGCCTGAGCATAGCAATTCTGTGTCCTTCAAAAAGCCCAGATCTTGGGTATGTACCCAAAGGATTATAAATCATTCTACTATAAAGACACATGCACGCTTATGTTTATTGCGGTACTATTTACAATAGCAAAAACTTGGAACCAACCCAAATGCCCATCAGTGATAGACTGGATAAAGAAAATGTGGCATATGTACACCATGGAATACTGTGCAGCCATATAAAAAAGAACGAATTCATATCTTTTGCAGGGACATGGCTGAAGCTGGAAACCATCAGTCTCCACAAACTAACACAGGATCAGAAAACCAAACACTGAATCTTCTCATTCATAGGTGGATAGGTGGGAGTTGAACAATGAGAACACATGGACACAGGGAGGAGAACGTCACACACCGGGGCCTGTTGGGAGGTGGGGGGAAAGTGGAGGGAGAGCATTAGGAAAAATACCTAATAGATTCTGGGCTTAAAACCTAGATGATGGGTTGATGGCTGCAGCATCATGGCACACGCACACCTATGTAACAAACCTGTACATTCTGCACAGTAGAACTTAAAGTTAAAAAAAAAAAAAGCCCAGATCTTGAATCCAGGGAAGGTTTTCTTGCAGATTTCACAGCCATGAAGCTGCCTCTCAGAACCTTAATCTATCTCCTGACCAAGCAGTCAGACAAAGCAAGTGAAATTTCTATGATGGTAGTGAGAGCCAGGCAAGACCTGTCAAGACCTCAGGTTTATGGTTCAGACAGACCTGGATTCAAAGTCCACACTCATACTCACTAGTTGCATGGCTCTAGGCAATTATGTCACCTTCTCTGAGCTCCATGTCCCTTTCTGTAAAATGGGGATAATAATAGTGTGCTGGTCTGGGGCCCACTTGTCTTCCCATTGTGTCTTTCCCTTTTTGCCTCTGTTCTGTATCACAGGGAGCTTATCTTGGCAAACTGCAGCTCCTGGGCTCTTGTGTTAGCTGGTTTCTAGTTGAGTTTGGCCAGTGATATTTTGGGGACAAGAAGCAGCAGCTAGTCAGGGCATTTCTCTCTCCCTGCTTCGGGTGGTGTCCGCAGCAGCAGTTGCATCTCTGCAAGCAAGAGCACTCATTAACATGGACACACTCCAAAGGCCACATGTGCAGTTTCTAACAATGTTGGTGAGCCAGTGCCTTAATTATTTTATTATTTTAAAATAAGATTATTTTATTTGATTAATCATAAGGGTATCTTAGTCTTATAAGATTATTTTAGTTGATTAATCATCACTCATTAGAGGATATGATACAGGTTGGGAATTTTGATTAGGACATGCAAAAGCAATGTTGAAGTTTATTAAGTTTATTAAAGCTTATTGTACTGCAGGATCCCTAGTGAGTACATAAAGTAGTGGGGAAGGGCTCCAGGGTGTCAGAGAGGAACAGTAAGGCAGAAGAGGAGACCCTGCGGAGAGATGTTTAAATAACATGGAAGTAAAAGTTGCTACCATGACAAGCCTTCAGAGAACTAGAACCTCAAAGTCATTCAAAATTGGCATTCAAAGCCTTTCAAAACAGGGCTTCGAGCTACGTTTATATTTTTTTTTCTTAGATTTTGTATTGGGTTGAATAGCAGGTCTCCAAAAGATGTGTCTAAGTCCTCACCCCACCCCATCACCCAGGTACCTGTGAATGTGACCTTATTGGAAATGATGTTAAGAATCTTGAGATGACATGATCCTAGATTTAGGGTGGGTCCTACGCTCAATGACTGTTGTATTTATAAAATAAAAGAGAAGTAAAGTTGAGACACAAGGATACAACGAAGTAGAATCACTAGAGGATGGAAGAGGCAAAGGATGGAATATCTTCTAGAGCCTCCAGAGGAAGTGTGGCCCTGCTGACGCCTTGATTTTTGGACTTCTGCTCTCCAGAAAGAACCGTGAGATAATAAACTTCTGTTGCATTAAGTCATCGAGTTTCTGGTACTTTGTTATGGGAGCCTTAGGAGACTAATAAAGACCCCAACTTCCAGTTATATTGGGCTACTGAGCTGTTTCCTGAATAGTCCAGTTCTTTGCTGACCTCGGGTCTTTAACCATGTTACATTGGACACATTATTATGTTTATATTTAATGCATATACAGGTAACTATTTAGTTGACCAGAAATAAAAAGAAGAGGTAGACTGAAAGAAGCTGATAGCAGAGCAAATTGATGGCTAAGCTGCTAGGGATAGCTCTGCCTGCTTTTCCATGCTGAGCGGTGAGTGCTGCCCTGCAGGATGCAGGAAACATGGCCACGGCTACTCCTCCTCGCCACGACTACTCCTCCTCGCCACGGCTACTCCTCCTTGCCACTACCATGGTCTTCCCACAGGGTGAGCATCTCATCACATCATATGAGTCCAGTGTGGAAGATTTCACAGTTTTCATACAACCAGGCCCGTTAAAGCAAGCTCACAAATTCAGCTGAAGCAACAACAATTGATATCAGGACTACAGGACTGAGTGGTTGTATCGAATTTCTTGAGAGATAGTGTCGTTTTCCAACACAGTCTCTCATAAGGGATTTTCAAGGGAACTTTTGACTATCCTCTGTTTATGACTTTTTTTGGGGCTTTATGCATTGATTTTAGAACACAAATGCTGAGTAAGATTTGGTTCCTTTGAGTTCACTTTGCTTAGAATCCCTAGTATACTTCAACATGCCACTTTTCCCGACAACTTCTCACACGCTTATTAGTGCTGAATTTCTAACTTTTAAAAATTCCATACCATTTCCCTCCATCACTCCCATGTATCTTCACTTACAGGAATTTATACACACATCAGCTTCCCTTGAAGAATTTTTTGACCTTGGGGGCTACATATCCTTGAATCTCCCATTGGCCAGTGGATCAATAAATGAATGGCTGGCTGGATGGATGGATTTATTGATGAGTTTATAGATTTCAGAGAAAAGTCAGATGGAATCTAATAGCCAAAGCAAAGAGAGCTTGTCTACATTTACACCGCCAGTGTGAGGCTTGAGGCACAAATTGGGAATCAGATTGCCAGGTGATGCCACACTTTTGCAGATAGACAGCTTACTTTCTCTGTGGACTTAAAATAAGTCAAGCATGAGGGCACTCCTCTAAATCACTGGTGCAGGGATGCATCTATACTGCAGCTCAGCATCAGTGTCAGTTCCTCCAAGAACTCTTCCCTGCCCCTCCCAGTCCAGATGAATCTTCTTCCTCTCTGTCATATGCTATCATGGCATTCTCTTTTTTCCCTTCATAGCATTGCCACATTTTGAAACTATATTTGTTTTTACGACTTTTTGTTTGCTATCTTTTACACCCTCCAACCACTTGGCTGACTTTAAACTCAGGGAAGTTAGGATCGATGTCTGTTTTCTTAACCATGGTAATCTAGTGTCTAGCTCAGTTCCTGCCATTGACTGCAATATATTATAGCAGTAACATACCACATATTACTGGTACTAATGTCTAATATTAATTGACTATGCAATATGTGCCAGGCACTGCTAGAAACTGCTTTACTTAAATCATCTCCTTTTATCCTCACAATAACTCTCTGAAGCAGGAATGATTATTATTCCCACTTTGCAGACGAAGAGACTGAGATACAGAGACACTAACTTGTTCAAGGTCTCACAACTGGGAATTGGCACAGTGGAGATTTAAACCCAAGCATGCAGTCCCCAAAGTCAGGAAGTGTTCACTAAATATATAGTGAAGAAATGAATGAATCATGATCCGTATTACTGTGTATCTTCTGGACTAATTGCCTAGCTGGTGCAAAGATGTCTTCTACCACCACTCTAAGAGTTAGTTCTCCAGATCCTTCTGAAATACTTCTGGCAATAGGATTCATTAGCTTTTCCAGTTGGGCAACTTTAATAACTAGGATGATTTTCATTACATAAAACTGAAATCCACTTCTGTGGTAATTTTGCCTGTGGATACTTGTTTTGCTCTTAGTAGTTTAAAAGAATTTCAGTTCCTCTCACAGATCTGATAAGAGTTTTTACTTAGATGACAGCCTATGTTTCAGCTATATCTCCAGCTTCTGGTTGAACCATAGTGTACTGGTATACCTGTTAAACAGAGGCATCCACACCTGGACACAAGGCTTTCCAGGCATGGGTTGCCCAGGGTGGAGTAGAGTAGGATTATTCAGCTCTGTAACCCTGGGGACTGACAAGATGCTTGTTGAATTCAAATGAAGTGCTTTCATAGTGGTAATAATAATCCCTTTACTTTGTAGCTGCAAATTACAAAATATGTATGCATGCTTGGTTTCAGTTGATTTTTCTCTATATTATGTTGTTCAATCTCTGCTACCTTTTTTATTTGAGGCTTTAGGATATTAGAGCTATAAGCAACATGAGAGATGCTTTCAGGTCCAGAGAGGTTGAATGGCTTGCTTAGAGGCAAACTAAAGTTTCCTTTTAGAACTTATGCTTTCTGGAAACTATGTCCTTCTTACCATGATCTCCCATGAACCTGGCGGGTTTCCTACCCTCTGGTTCTTTTCAGTATATTAACTGTGATCAAAATAGTGTTAGCAACGAACTTTCTATCATTGGAGGTGTATGAGCTGATAATGAGTCAGCTTTTGAATGAGGATGTTGTACCTACAGCAACAATTGAGACATCTAATGAGTATTGGTCTAAATGATCTTTCAGGTAATATAACCTCTGGCCTTATAAAAACGATGCCACCCATAGACTGCATAGGGGTCAGGTAGAGTTTTAGCCACAGAGCTTTAAAGACTTCTATCAACCAAATCATTTCTGACTACAGCAACATAGTTTTTCACCATAACTGGTAAGAGCCAAGATCATCATCCTTCAAGACTGAAACACTACCAAAAATACACAAGTTTTCAACACTGATTCTCAACACCTCGTGGAAACTTCCCCAGATCATTTGTCCCAATCCTGTTTATTCTTCACACCTAGTTCAACTCCTATCTACTCTGAGGATCCTTTCTCAATCCTCTAAATTAGAATGAATCATTCCTTCCCATATTTCCCCATAGGACATTGTAACTATCCTGTAAAACCTGTCAAAGTCTGCCTTATATTATGCATCTTTTCCCATTTCGTTGAGCAATTAGCACTGATTTATTTGTACATAATTTGTCATTACTAATCATGCACCAAGCCAAGTACTTTACATGTTTTACCTTTTTGTTTCGTTTTAACCTTATTTATTCTTTGCAATGACCCTATGTGGTAGGTGTTTATAATACCACCATTTTACGTATGAGGGAACTGAGGCTTGGAGGTTAGTCATTTTCCTAAAATTATGTGGTAAGTTGGTGCCACCGCTGGGCTCACAAGTTCTTGCAGAACAGAGGCCATAATTCTTCCCTCTCATTCCCTAGCATGTTGCTTTGTTTACAATGGGTGTTTAACAATTTTTTTTCCTGTTGCTTATAGATACAGATCCAGAACACATTAGACCACACTTTCAGTGAAGAAAGGCTTTGGTTCCAGAGAATCAAAACCGGGTAGATAAGTTGGCAATCGGACCAAGGTGAAAGCAGTTCCTCCATTGAGTTAGGAGAGCACTAAGGAGCTCTATTATGATAGGGACTCTGACATCTTTCATCATGTGGTCAAAGGAAACACTGAAGATAAACAATGGTGGTCTACATCTTTGATTTCAGTCATGAGTTGAACAAGATATGGAAAACTTTTATTATCTTAGTGGTTGGTTTGAGAATTCTTTCTGAGGAGAGATCCACCTTTGTGGAGAAAAACCCCTTGACAAGTCTACTTACTGTAAAGCAGTTACAGCAAGTAGAGCTGTCCCTGAGTGAAGAGGAAGAAAGGGAGAGGGAAATATGAGAGAGGGGAAGGGAGAGGGTGGTGGAACCAGTAGGATCGTGAGTCAGCTGTGCTGCACTGTTCATGATAGAATCACTCCCCAGAACTGTGTGATCTTCAGTGAATTCTTGAAAGCTTGGCAAAGGGCAGATACAAATAGAATTCTCATGTAAAATAGAGAAAGCACTATGCCTTGGTACACTATACATTGGTACACAGGGTAGAATGGAATTAGTGAGCCAACAGTAAGATTCTCGACACCAGAAACATGCAAAGGTTTTGAGGACGGCTTAAGGCTTTCCCGTGCTGTAGAATTTAGGGTTCAAGGCAACATCATTGAGATTTCAAGGATTTTGGCGGGGGCAGTGGGCAACTGTTTGACGTTTGGCAACACACCCACAAGAGGTTATGTGATTAAATTATATTCAATTGAACAGAGAGTAAGTAGATGTTTCTTGAGCACCAATCCAATGCCAGATGCTGTGCTAGGTTGGACATCACTTCAAGGCTGCGGGGGAGAAATTATGAAGTAGATCTATGGAAATACTTCTCTTTGTTCTGCTGAGAAATCTCTCTCAGCTCTGCTGGCTGCACACTGGTTTCTGAGATAACTAACCCGACTTATTCCTCTAATATCGGAACCTCAGTTTAGCTTTCTTTTCCTCAGTTTCTTTCATCAAAATTTGTCCATTCATAAAATGCTGTAGAATGTTAAGAATGTTCTGAACTTACACTTTGGAGACCTTAGACTTTGCAGAAAATTATTGCTCCAGAACTTTCTAGTTGTTTGACATGGGACAAAACACTTAACTTTTTGGAGACATTCTTATTTTGGTTTGTGTCTCTGTAATGGTTTTTACGTGTCTGTCTCCCACTACACTGTGAGTGGCATAAAGGCAAATACGATCATCTTTTTTTTTCTTTTTTTGAGACAGAGTCTCACTCTGTCGCCTAGGCTGGAGTGCAGTGGCATGATCTTGGCTCACCCCATATTCCACCTCCCGGATTCAAGAGATTCTCTTACCTCAGCCTCCAGAGTAGCTGGGATTACAGGCATGTGCTACCACGCCCAGCTAATTTTTATACTTTTAGGAGCAATGGGGTTTCACTATTTTGGCCAGGTTGGTCTTGAACTCCTGACCTTGGGTGATTCACCTGCCTCAGCTTCACAAAGTACTGGGATTACAGGTGTGAGCCACCTCGCCTGGACCATATTTTTTTTTTTTTTTTTTTTTTTAGATAGAGTCTTACTATGTTGCCCAGGCTGAAGTGCAGTGGCATGATCATGGCTTACTGCATCCTCGACCTCCAGGGCTCAAGCTATTCTCTTGCCACAGCCTCCTGAGTAGCTGGGACTACAGGCACAAACCACTATGCATGGCTAATTAAAAACAAAAAAATTTTTGTAGAGATGAGGTTTCGTTGTGTTGCCCAGGCTGGGCATTATTATCTTGTCTGTATCTTTAGAACTCTTCTTATACAGTGCTTGGCAGTCAATAAAGTTTGTTCTAGGAGTAAATTAATGAATAAACACACAACTCTTCTTGCTTCTTGTGTGAAGCTCAAATGAGTTAGTAAATATGAAAGAGAATTTAAAAGACATAATTTACCTGTTTATTAGAAACTTCATTGTAGTGAGCTGCCACATCGGAAATAATTCAGCTAAACCACTTTTATTAAGGTGTTAATGTTTTAGAGTTAGCTTTATGGGTTATGTCTGCCAGGGGCTACTTGTGTTTTTGTATGTAGCTTTTGAGGAAGAGTATATTTTACAGAGAGTTTAACTGATGCATAGGTATTATGAACAGCAGTGACAAGCATATTGAAAAAGGGATTTTTTTGAACAAAAAGGGGGGCTTTCTGGGTTTCTTCAAACAGGAAATAAAAATCTGCCAGTTGAATCATATCCAAAAATGCTGCTACTATAGCATCTTTTTTAAGACTCTTGGGAAAATGCAATGCAGTTGTGACAGGCTATATCTTTAACTCAGTCTCCATTTAAAACGAAGCACAAGAAACCAGAAACAAATGACCGAGACATACAGAGATTGTGAGAATCAGTGATCAGCGTTGGCTACGAACCATGTGAGTTACGCTTTTCTTTAAGGTTTCACGCACAAACTTCTCTCATTTCATTTTCAGTTGTATCTGCTTTGCACAGTGGTTTTCTTTTTTCCCCAAATCACCATGAATGATTTATGACTTTCTGACGCCACATCTCACAAGATTACATAAGGAACAGTGAAAAACAAGTGATTGAGCCAAACTTAAAAAAAAAACCAAACATTTCCAAAGTGGATTTCATCTAGACTGCAGTCAGCTAATAGTTTTTGACTCACCAAAAGCGCTTCTTCGTTCCAAAGTGCGCCCCATTTCTGTGAGGATCCCCTAGATTTTCTTTCACTGTTGACAGCACACTATGATCAACTCAGTGTTTGGTTCCCAGCAATGTCCAGTTTTCCCAAATCCTCCCCTTCTCTCTGAAAGTGAACTTAGCAGTTGGATTGCAGAAATAGCCTCATTAGTTTAGTTAATGATTGGATAAAAACATTGATAGGAGTAACAGCTACCAGGCTTGTCATTTCTTTTAATCATAGAATAATAGGATTTCAGAGTTTTCAGGGACCTGGGATTCCCTAGTTCTACCCATTATTTGGCAGATAAAGAAGTTGATAACCAGAGAGGTGAAGTAACTTGCCCAAAGTCACATAGCTAGGTTACCTTAAGCAGAGTAATGGACATAATTCAACCTCAGAGTGGGGTCGTCTGTGCGTGTTTATCAATACACTTTTATCTCCCTACTTAAGTGCAGTGACAACATTAGATATTATTTTTTAACTACAGGAATTTTAGAGTTTATCTGATGGACTTTCTGTCATTGACTTGTTTGTGAAGCCAGAGCAAATCTAGGGAAGTGGCGGGGAGGACAACGGCGTGCAAGGCAAAGGCTGTGTTGACGGCTAGAGTACTGGGTAGCTGGCCGTAAGGGCTGATGTATCTTTCCAGAGTCTGGGTCAGAAGCGGCCAAATCGGAGTAATCAGGGTTTGTCTGAAACCTGAGGTCTGGGTCAGTGGCCTGTATGAAGTTCCAGGTTTGAGGGGTTCGCGTGAGATGGCAAACTGAAGGTGAGTGAAAGGTAAGGAGTCAAGGAATCACAGAGGGCAAGAAGGCTGAGATCAGTGGTCGGGGTGTGGGGCTGTGATCAAATAGACAGACCACCAGATAGAGGAAGTGCCAGTTGTTGGCTTAAGGGAGTAGGATTGGGTCATGTTATTTCAAGTTTACAGATAAGAATGGAAAATCCACCAGGCCGGGTGTGGTGGCTCACACCTGGAATCCCAGCATTTGAGGAGGCCGAGGTGGGTGGATCACTTGGGGTCAGGAGTTCAAGATCAGCCTGGCCAATGTGATGAAACCTTGTCTCTACTAAAAATGCCAAAAGTAGCCAGGTGTGGTGGTGCACGCCTGTAATCCCAGCTACTTGGGAAGTTGAGGCAGGAGGATCGTGGAAACGGCAGTGAGCTGAGATCTGGGCGACAGGGTGAGAGCCCCATCTGGGTGACAGAGTGAGACTCTGTCTCAAAAAAAAAAAAATCCCCAAAAATAAAAGAAAAAACTCGCCACCTTTACTGATGAGAAAAGCTAACAAATTACAGAATAGAGTGTAGCATATGACTCCATTTACGCATAAATCTGTCTCAGCCTATGGAGTGGAGAGAATCACATGGTTCCCAGGTTAAGAGCAGAGACTTAGGAGTTAGAAATTCTGAATTTGCTTCTTGGTTGCATTGTTTTCTAGCTGTATAATACTGGGCAAGTCACTTAACCCTTCTCTGCCTTTGGTTTCTCAATCATAGAATAAAGCCTGCTTTATCAATTTGTTGTAAAGATCTGAGATAATGTACATGAGGCACTTGGCATAGCAACTGGCACATAGTAAAGGTAAAAAAGTTAGTAACTATTCTTATTTTTAGACTTGACCTTTGGAAATGGAGTCTGGATTTGAAGCCCATTTCTGTCACTTTACTGGCTGTGTGCTTTTGGGCAGGTCATAACCTCTCTGAGACTCAGTTTCCAATCTATAAATTGGAACCAGTAATCACCACATTGTGGGATGTTGTGAGAATGAAAGGAGGCAGCGTAAAGGGCTCCACCCAGTGTACTTAAAGAAAGGTGGTGCAGCTGGGTGTGGTGCCTCATGCCTGTTATCCTAGCACTTTGGGAGGCCGAGGCAGGTGTATCACCTGAGGTCAGCAGTTCGAGACCAGCCTGGCCAACTTGGTAAAACCCTGCCTCCACTAAACATACAAAAATTAGCCAGGCATGGTGGTGGGCACCTGTCATTCTAGCTACTTGAGAGGCTGAGACAGGAGAATCACTGGAACCCAGGAGGCAGAGGTTGCAGTGAGCTGAGATCAGGCCATTGTATTCCAGCCTGGTGACAGAGCGAGACTCCGTCTCAAAAAAAAAAAAAGAAAAAAAAAGGTGGTGCTCAGCACCAAGAGCACCAGGATGAAGTTCCAATGTTGGGCGATAGAATCAGAGAAGTAAAAAGAAGGATGCTCATAAAATGTTGACAGCTATTTTAATTTTCTTCATTGTTAGTGTCTGTGCTGTTTGAAAAAAAGATGTGTGTACAGTCACACTGTTTTATTGGGAAAAAAGGAGTGGTTAGTAAATAGCAAAATCTGAACTAACAAAAATGAAACCTATTGCTGTCTTTGCAATGCTTGAGTGCTAAGGATAAGTAGGTAAAAGCAAAAGAGACAAGCTCAGGCTGCACCAGAGACATTCTGATGTCCAGAGACTTCTTTCTTAGGTGGAAATCACTAGCTGTTTTGGACAGGAACAAGATTTTACAGATCACCTTATCAGGCTGAGTGTTTTGAGGGTGTTGATATGATTATAGCCAGCAGTAGGGATATCCTGATTTTAGGTCAATTGATGTGATGAATTACAGAATTTTGGAACTGGAAGTAATTTCAGCCTGCCACTAGGCAAGCTCTTTAACTTCTTTTTGCCTTGGGCTATGGGCAAGGATCTGATAATGCTCCAAGGAGGTGTTACTGCAACAGTCTTCTCAATTGCTACCAAACGCTGCTCACTTTTTATCACTCCTTATTCAGAGCCCTGGACTGCCTTCTAGCAATCTCAACTTTCTCTAAAGAACTCAGCTTATCCAACAAGCTTATGTGTGTACCATTTGAAAGATCAATGATGACTGAAAAATGAATTAAAAAGTCCTACCAGGCACAGTGGTGTGCACCTGTAATCCCAGTTACTCGGGAAGCTGAGGTGGAGAATCCTTTGAGTCCAGGTGTTTGAAACCAGCTTGGGCAACATAATGAAATGCCATCACATATAAATAAAATAAAATAAATTAAAAAGCCCCAACTTTCCCTCAGAAGGGAGATTCATTTATATATTCAAATAATACTTCATTCAACAAATATTAAATGAAAGTCTATGTGCCAGGCACAGAGTTAAAAATTTTTTAAAAAATTAAAAGAGACAAGGAAAGGAAAGGGGGAAAAAAGCAGAGCTAAAACAACAAAAAGTAGATTTTATTTAAAGTTAGTTTAGAAAAAGAGGCGATAGACCAGAAATCAGAAAAAACTGGGCTTTTAGTTCCAGATCTTTCATTAAATAATTGCAGTCCTAGGTAAGTCACTTCTTTGGGCCTCACATTTTCATCTGTAAGATGAGGAGAGGGGACAAGTTGTCTCAGGTAGAATGATCCATTGGTTTTCAGCTTTGGAGAATAGAATGAGACAGCATGCTAATATTCACTGGGGTTCACACCAAACCATTTTTACTATTTCTTTTCTTTTTCTTGTCAGCAGAGGAATGCTGGATGCTCCAAAGAGAATGAAGAAGAGGTGTGTTTCCCCTTCCATCCATAAAACCAGGGGGCAAACTTGGCTGCCTCACTTGATGTTCAGAAAATGTCAAGACCAGAGGGAAGGCAGCTGGTCTGGGGTTTTCAGTGTTGGCAGCAAGAGACCTAGACTCATGGGGGTGAATACCATGTGTGTGATCCAAACATTGCCACAGGAAGCCCAACAGGTCCAGCTCCTGGAGGTGGATACACATCTTTCCTTCTACATCTTTCTCCCTGTCCATGAGTGTACATTCCAATATAGCGACCTCAAACTTGGCTTTCTAGCACAAACTTGTGCTTCTAATTTCTTCAGGAGTTTTGTTCCCAGCCACCCCACCCCCTCAAGACGTGTTTGCCCAGCAAATCTTCCCAGGGACAAGGGGACTCATTTCCACATATGTGTCCAAGATGACAGCCCCTTTGGCAGCTGTGAAAAGCAGCTTCTGTGAGAGTGACAATGGATGGTGCTGACATCTCCCTTGACTACTCAGTTTGCTTCTGGAGCAATGGGACCCAAACGACATCGGACTTAACTGCTTGTGTTCTTGGAGACGGTTGAGGTGTCATGATTTTGCAATAATGCTTCATCTTTTCCCCCAGTCTTGGGAAAGAACATCCCAGTCCTTAGACAGGGCTTCCCAGGTGCTTCCAGGGGAGGTTCTTACTCTGAGCCAAAGCCCAGGGATGGCGCCCACCCTTGCTGGCCAACTCTCCTTTAGGCTACCCTTGATTTTCAGCACGAACTCATGGTTTTCTGCTTTGAAGGACAGACTGAGATGGCATGCTAATATCCACTGGAGTTTACACTAGTGAATCAAAGACAGAGCACTCAATTGTCCTGTTTGTAAAATAAGCCAATGAATTAGACCAGGACTTTCCATCCTGTTCTCTGAGGCATCCTGGATGTTCCGCACCTGTGTCTGTAGATAATGGAGGGAGAAGAGGGGGCTTTGGTCCTTAAATCAGCCAACTCTCCTTTAATCTCTTTTACATTTTGAACTTTGTTCATAAGATTTCCTTTGCAGAAAGTGTCCCTCCTTTAAAAATATTTTTACAAAGTTTTGTTAAACCAATGGAATGAATGCATTCATTTATGTAACTTGATTTTTTGACACCAGTGTGTTCCAGGCACTGCTATAGGCACCGGGGATTCCAGCTGTGTCACCTGCTCTCGCAGTCCTGTTCCTACCTGCAGGGACTCATCTTGCCTTTACTCCCCAGCTTCTTGCTGCATGCATCTGGGACTCTGGCACCGGACTTTCTCAACATGCTTGGCTAATGCTCAGGGCAATCTAGGAGTGCTGGGGACTGAGAGCTGCAGGAGAAGCCTTCAGTTAACAGATGAGAGTTGATAGAAAATACCCCTTGGTAGGAGCAACTCTGAGGCACGTGCTACGTTGTCGCCCAGAGGTCCCCAGTGGGAGTCTGACTCAGTTGCTCATTAACACATCATGTTTTGGCTGCCTTCCTTTCCATCTTCCTTTCCAAATCTCCTACTAGTGCTTTCTGGGATGACTCCCCAAATGAACTACTGGGGCTTGTATCCTTGGCTCAGGGGATGCCCCTTGAAGGCACTGGGACACCCTAACCTGTCCGGTAGAGCTTACAATTGTGTGTGTGCATGTGTTTATTAGATAATGGCTGGGATCTTCTCTAGCTCTAGCCTAATCAAGGATGTAGAGCCAAGGACCTGAAGCTGCCTTTGAGTGGGGCAAACCCCAATCAGCCTTTTAACCAGCCTCTTGATTGAGTTGCCACATATTTACCAAGTGCCACTGTGAGCCAGTCTTGTACTGGGCTCTGGGTAGGGAGCCAAGCATTGGACTGGAAAATGGATCTCTATGATTCCTCCTTTAAGATCCATTGGCATTCTTTCAATGTAGCGATACAACAGAAAATTCTGGCCTCGTAAGTTATAACCTGGAAAGAGAAGAAAAGACTTACCTATAATCCAATTTGAGAATAAAAGAGTTATAGGAGAGAAAGGTTCTTGGATTGTATAACAGTGAAATATGCATATGGTATATATGTGTATATACAATAGTAATATTAAATGTGCACACACACACACACCCCCCTCCCTAAAACTGTTTCCAAAATAAAGGTACTAGTAGCAAATGGTTACCTGCCTTAGCCTTGGAGTCAAGGTGGGGCTTGGTTTCTTAAGCCTTAGCTAAGCAGATTGACCTACAGCCCAGCTCTCTGGTTGGGGTCCCTCTCCAATGAGTAGACCAAGGAAGTCAGGGGCTACTGTACTACAAAGTGCAACGTAAGCAGAAAAACAGGTCTAGGAGTGTTTGTTTCTAGGTCCTTTCAGTATTTGCAGGTGAAATTCAATTGAGAAAGGGTCTATCTACTGTAGCAGGGTCAAGCTCCAAAGAGCGTTGCTGTCCACTGAGTTGCATAGAGCCTTGGACCTTCATTCCCACAGACTGCTTTGTTTGACTCTCTCCTCCAGCAGTCACATTGGCTCTTGGCCCTAGATGATTAAGTTACATGTTTCGTCAGCCCAGGCAGGCGTGCAAAGCTGATATTTGAGAAACTTTGCTAAGCTGCAGAAGAATATGAAGGCTATGTTGCCTGGTATTCAAACAACTGGTCTATTTGTTCGAATAAAAAGGGTCAATTCCTTTAAAGAAAACAAAATTATTGTGAATGGTTGTTTGGCATGATGAAGACGAAAGCCTCTGGCTGAAATAAGAAGTCCTCATCTTTCACCAAGAGGCCCTACAGTGTGCCGTCTCAGCCTCCCTCCACATTTGGTCAATTTTTTCATTTCTCTTTTTATTTTTAATAATATAAACTTTGGATTGGACAGATCAGATTGCAGTTGGCTGGAAAGGATCTCCTTCCTTCTCTTGGCTCCTGCCACCCTCTTCCGTCATTGAGATTATGAATGATCAAGTGGTCAGCTGCTGGGATTGAGCAGGCATTGCTGATTGGGATGGAGAGGGGCTGCAGCCTGTCTTCGTTTCCAAGTCTAAGTCTGAGCTCCAGTCCAGCCACAATTGTGCCTCCAAGCCAAGAGGCTGTCCACTTTTATTCCCCCATAGGTCCAGGGAAAGGATTACCTGAAGCACTAAACAACATGGAGTTGTTGGGAATGGGGGAGGTACAGGTAGATGTCCTCTGTGTGAGGTATGGACTCTCCTGAGGGTCTGGAGAGTCCCTCACAGAGATCAACTTGGTTTAACCCAGTTCCTGCAGCCCGTATACCAAGTGAGGGCTTCTTAATCATTTGGCTCCCTAAGTGATCCTCTTTTGGCAGACAGAAGATATCTCACTCCAGTGTGGTGGCAGGGTGAGGGCCAGAAGCTGGCCTTCCTGCCTCCCCATTAGTCTTCTGCCTCAGTCCGGAGGCAGAAGACACAACTCCTAAGGGAGGTCTCAAGAGAACACCTAAGGAGAAAAACAGGATGTAGTCAAAATTTCTCTGAATGTCCCTCTGAAGGGCTTCCTTGCTCTTTTTGGAGACTGATAGAATGCAGTCATTTTTCTCCCAGTCTTGGACCAGATCACTACTGCTTCTTGGAGCCTCAGATGATGTAGCTGGCTTACACTTCGGTGAAGTGTTTAACGTGTGTCTTTAAACCCTAGAGTCACTCTCTGCATGCAGTGGTGGTGATGTGTGTGTGGCCATGGAGGGGCCATCAAAGCACATATTCAATCTGACACTCATCTTGGGGTCCATGGTCAGTGGGAGGAAGGACAGGTGGGATCACGTTCACTGTTCACTTGTTTTTCTCTCTCTGCTTGTTTTGATTGTTTATTTGAGTATATCTAGTTCAATTTATGTAAGTTACATGTGGCTACAGGTGAATCCACTGTATACCGTGGTTAAAAGCAAGAGTTCTGGAGTTATGCTGATGTGAATTCAAATTTTGGCTCTGTCTCTGTCTTGTGATCTTGTGCTACTTACTTCATTCTCTCTATTCTGTTTTCCTCATCTGTAAAATGGGAATAGTAATGCCTGCCTCATAGAGTACTTGAGAGATCTAGATGAGAAACCCAACATGTGTGACATGTTAAGCACAGGACCTGGTTCAGATAAATAGTCAACAGCTGCCAGCTCTGAGGGTGCATGTGAGGATGTGAGGACAATAATTTAATGGCTTTCCTGGAAACTAGACATTGTATATATACAGAACTTGTCTAATACGGGATTTAATGGATTCTCTTTTCTCTCTCCTTCTTTATTTCCTCCCAATCTCTTTTAATTTGGCTTTGTTTGCTCTTTTATGAACTGGTTTGAAAATAAAAACAAAAGCAAAATAACAGAATGTGCAAGTTCTTTTGTTGTACTGCAGATCCTAGGTACAAGGTGTATGTGTGCCTAAGTGAGGTTCTCCATGTATCTGGATGTAAGATAGATCTTTTTAGCCTATGTCTCAAAGGAGAAGAAGCATGTTGGTCAGAGTGTAACATTGATCTAATTAAAGACAGAATGGTTGTATTGAGGATATTAATTATCTAATAGTTAATCATTTAGACTAATTTATCTATACTTAACAAACATTTGGAGACATAAAAGCCAGTCCTGGCTGGGCATGGTGTAATCCCAGCACTTTGGGAGGCTGAGGCAGGCAGATCATGAGGTAAGGAGTTCGAGACCAGTCTGGCCAGTATGGTGAAACCCCGTCTCTACTAAAAGTACAAAAAAACTAGCTAGGCGTGGGGGTGCGTGCCTGTAGTCCCAGCTACTTGGGAAACTGAGGCAAGAGAATTGCTTGAACCCAGGAGGTGGAGGTTGCAGTGAGCTGAGATTGTGCCACTCCACTCCAGCCTGGGCAATAAGGGAGACTCCGCCTCAAAAAAAACAAAAACAAAAACAAAAACAAAAATAAAAACCAGTCCTGTGTCTGGTATATATTCGCAATGTATTTTTGGACAAGTCGCTTCTCTCTGGGCCTCAGCTTCTCTCTTTGTACAATGAAGAGGTTGACTTATTTTTAGTAGTGAAAAACATTTCATCAAGCTAAATGGTACATACAGCTCCTATATAAAAAATCAGGCCAAAGTGGAGCTATTCTAGTTGAAGGGCTCACAGGTTGCCTAGACGTTTTTAAATTTGCGGTCCTCTATGTCTTCCCAAAAGCTTCTTACGGGCCTTCAAGATGCCCTCTGGCCCCAAGAAAAGAAACTTTTTGTACAAAACAGTCTTAATTCAGTGGTGTTCACATGTTTTCACAGTCTAGAATTCTCCAAATCCCAGTAAGTAAAATTCTGAAGTGACTGTAGGAATGAATATGTTATCTATCATTTTTGGACTGCTTTCTTTGAGAGAAGCCTTGTGCTTAGATTCTTGCAAAGGTCATCTCATTTAATCCTAACAATTGCTCTTGAAAGTAGCTCCTATTATTATTCCCACTTTGCAGCTAAGGAAACTGAGACTCAGACTGGTTAAGTGGCCCAAGGTGACAGAGCTAGGATTTGAACCAGGTCTATCTGTCTCCAGAGCCCACATTCCTAACCATTTATCGAGCTTCCAGCTGCTGAGGTCAAGGAGGGAATTACTCAGCAGGCTTGAAGAAGCTGCTGTACTTTATTGTCTAGCTCACTATTTAAAACCACAGTCACTGCATTTGTTTAGAAGTGGTTGCCAGATGTAATTTTTGTTAATGGAGCTGTGTAAACTTGCATCCTATGAACGTAAATAATTCACACCCTGAATGAGCTCGTTCGTTGGTGCACCCTCTTCATCAGCAATGAGGTCCTGGAAGGATTGTTTCACGTATACCCTTGGAGACAGATTGTCGGATGAATTTCACAGATAATCCAGTCATCCTTGAGCTGGATAGAGAAGGTTGCTTTTTCTTTTGGCTGCTGTCTTAGCTATCTTCCATCACTGGCCAAGTTAAGAAGCTCCTCCCCACTTAGTTGTCCAGTCAGCTTAGTCAGAGTCAAACTTCTGGCTGGCCAGGCACCTGTTAATCAGGGTGATCCAAGCCAAGGGCAAAGCCAACAGCCGTCTTGACATGTTAAATGATGCAGACAGCCCAAGAAACATGTCAGCTCTGCACTGCCCTTCTGACTCACCACTTTCTATGTGACTTGACTATCCTGTTCCCCTCTCCCCATTCTGGGGTGTCTTTTAGTTTGCAAAGCATTTTAAGTTCCATTGTTTCATTTGATGATCCCCCAGTAACCTCATGGAGCTAGATAATCTTAGTCCCTTTTGTCAGATGTAGAAACCAACACCCAGTGGGATTCATGACTTGCCCCAAATCTCATGGCTACTAATTAGCAGAGCAGTGATTCAAATTCAGGCTTTCTGTCTCCAAATGATACATCCCAACTTTGGCTTAGGCTATGGGATTTGAAATTCTCTACCTTTCTTTTCTCTCCTAGTTGGACCTCTGACTTTATAAGCTCTGGTTTCTCCATTGTTGATTTCATTTGAGTGGCTGATAGTTTCTGCTTCAGGTCCTGGTCATTTTTCCTTATGGACAACACAGTGACTCCATTTGTCTTTCACTTTATTCCTTCATTTTGTCATCTGTTTACAAAGATTTATTAAGCACCTTCTGTGAACCAGGCACTGTGAACAAGAAGAACAAGGGACCATCCTGACCTCTCTGCCATGTTGGATGCCATCAACTGGGTTCTTTTCCTCTATTTCCTTCATTGGCTTCTTCTCCTTAATCAATGCCTTAAATGTTGTTCAAAAAAAAAAAAAAACAAAGCAAAAAAACCACGCACACATACATACACAAACCAGGAAGTGAGCCCTAGCAGAGAAGTGCAGATGTAGTGCTCCAGTGGGGTCCAGGCTGGAGTGTAGACAGGAGAGTCATTGCTCATGCTTGGCATTTGGAGATCGGAGAGCATGAGCCTGGTTAGGGGAATGGACAGAGCAGAGGTGCCTGCAGGTTGAAGCCATACTCTGATGCTTGTGTTGAGCCTACACTGAAATTTGGAATAAAGCAAACTAGTCACTGACATTTACAAATCAGAGCAATTTACAAAAATCTAGGTTTCTGGCATTTCTTTAGTGATGAGAGTATCTGGCAATACTGAGCCTACATCACAAGGTGACAGGTGACTGCAGCTGACTTGCTGCCACTCCTTTAGAGAGGCAGGCACACTCCAGGTCCCCACTTTCCCCAGACAACTCCCTCCATTTCCATTCCCTGCCTGGCCGCTGAGGACTTCCAAGTCTGTGATCCTCATATAGAGTAATGAGTGGGAAATACACCTGAGAACACTCACAGTCACTGGATAACTCCTAGGTAGATCTCTTTTTTCTAGTTTCACCTCAAATTATTCCTTTTTGCCCAGATTCTAGTCATAAGACACAAATTCGATCTTCCTAAAAGGAAGGAAGAAACTCTTCACAGGTGGAGAAGTTTAATACATTGCTGATTGCAGCAGGTGCTGGACGGAAGTGGTTATTCATTCCTACTAATAGAATTAAGCCCACTGTCTGGTTTCTAGTACACTTACAAGTAATCAATATCTAAAGGAAGTTGGAAATTAAAAGGTCCCTAGCTCTGGTTGCTAACAAGAAAGAACTGGAGAGGGTTGGGAATTTGTTGTTCAGTTTTGAAGCCAGGAACCACTCAAACAGGGCTGGAAAGCAATTTGTTTTTTGCTCTCCGATTGCCACTGTACTGATTTTACCCCTGCGATGTAATCTTGTTATGCTATGGTTACACTGGACCACATAAATTCATCCTTTGTCCTCCAATGAAACAAATGCTTTTTCACTTGCTCTTTTTGCTTTTATGAAAAAAGTCATCACCGTATTTTCTGCTTTAGTCTGAATATGCTTTTATGAAAAGAAATTAGGAACCCAAAGGCATATCTTACACATGCTCCAAAGAAAACAGTATCCTGAGTTCTGAATTGTTTTTATGCCTTGCCTGAATTCTTTGAAAACCCTGAAAATGATATTATTTCCTTTTTTTAAAAAAAAGCAAACTGGCTCATTGTAGCTGAGGATTTCCATAATAATAGCTTCAGTACCAAGATGTCAAAGAAGTGACCCCTCACTTCCAGGGGTACATTTTAATTTGTTGATTCTTAAGACTTGATCAACTTAGCAACCTGAATTCAGTGTGTTAGGGAATATACTCAACTGGGTTCTGAATTCTAGAACCACTTTGCTGCTAGCTTGCTGTGTGACCTTGGGGAAGTCACTTTCCCTGTCTGGGCCTCAGGTTTTCATTTGTAAAATGAATAAAGTAGACTGGATCAGGCTTCCCAAAATTTAGTTATTCAAGTACCACTTTCACGATTCTTGCCACAACCTCATATTATCTGTCCTATTGTTAAGACACTATTTTTGGGTGACTTTAAGTACGTCTCTTACAGATATACTTCGCATTGCTATTAAAAATGAAAAACCAATATCATGTTCCCCAAGTAGAAAATAATCCTAAAAATAAGTACAATGAGAACAAAGCAATTATATTCAATTCAGATACCGTCAGCTGCCACATAATGGTTGCTCACATCAGCGGAGGGCCAAACCTGTTTCCTGTGAAGTTACTCATTGAATCCCCACGGTAAGTCTACGAAAGAAGGACTACTATTAACCCCATTTCACAGACAAGACGCTAAGTCATGGAGAGGTTTATTTACGTCCCCAAGGTCACAGAGTGCCTGTGTGCCTTAGCGGTGATTTCATCCCAGGCAAGCCGTGCAGCCTGCCTATTGGTGTGGGCCTGCTCTCTGTTTGTTAACAAAGGGAGATTGTCTTATGTCCAAGGGTGTTAAAGACACACTAACACAAAAAGAGAGTTTCTTGTGGATGTCATCAGAGGTGGTGAAAGCGGGTCGGAAGGGCATTTAATGACCTCTGCCCCTTCACTTCTTCTGTGTGTCTGCTCTCTACAATGCCTACCGGACTGCACCAAGTTCTATTTTGTGATTCACTTGCTGCGTACTTAAATCCTTATCTTACTCATTTTCAATTGCTGAATATCACATTTTGCCCCTAGTTATTTTTCTTAAACAAAATTTTAGGAGAAAGACACAAAATGGGATTTTTCACAGGAGGCGGCTCCCCTCCATTAGGAACACAAAGGGAGTCTGAGATTAGTGGCAATCAGCTCAGTCCTCATAATGCTACAATAATGACTTGGAGTATCTTTTAATAGCAGTTAACACATCCTGGAGGGCCAGCCTGGTGATTGTCGTTCATATCACCCCACAACTCTTTCATCTCAGGTTCCTGGGGGATTCAAGGTGGTGGCTGGTGACAGCAGGTAGGAGTGGGGGAAGGAGGGGTGGGAGGAGGGCAGGGATGGAAACCACAGCCTCAGGACCATCTCTGGAGTGAGTGAGCTGGGACTGCAAGACTGATTCATAGCAGGCCTGGGGCCAGAGTCATGAAAAGTTAATCCAAACATTTGTGCAAAGCGCTTCCCTGATGTGCAATAAAGGGCCCCCGTAAATGTTACACATTCCCCATTCTCTAGGAGAAGCAGAGTTGAGCACCGCTGGCAGGTGCAATGGCCTGGAACTTCCTGCCAGGGTGCGAATCACTCATGCTTGCCCAAGATCTCAAATCCTGGTGGCTTCCGGGCAGGGCGTCAGGTGACTGGGATGTGGTGAGGTGATTTCATATAATGGAGGCTATGGATCTGCTCTTATTTCTACCTTAATCAACATATTAGAAACAGCTATAGATCCTGTGCTGTGTATGGGACATTGGGCTAAGTGCTTAACATGAATGATAGCATTTAATCCTCTTCAACACTGTGGAGTTGGTACTATTCTTATCCCTACACTACAGATGAGAAAACTGAGCCTTGGAGCAGTTAAGTAACTAGTAAGTGGCAAAGCCAAGATGGGAAGTCAGGCAGTCTGGCTTTAGAGCCAAAGCTTGAAAATCCTGTGATATGCAAAAGGAAGAGGTTTATTAGATCCTTGGTGGCTCACAGAATGGAAGCAAGAGGGACTTTAGGTGGGACAGGAACCAAGGAAGATCTGGGACTTGTTTCTTTAGGCCATTGCCATGGAATGACTCAGCCTTCAGGAGTGAATGTTCAGCAGCTGATTTTCTGCTCTGTGGTTTGGAGTGGGAGCTGATCACAGAATGTGCTGCATTTTATTACCTTCTGCTCTGGGCTCAGCTCTGGAGTTGGAGGTAGAAGGACTGTGTGCTGTGTGACTGTGGGCAAATAATTTAACCTCTCTGGGCCTTAGTTTTTTAAAATCTGTAAAATAGGGGCAATAATAGTATCAGTTAGATAGGGATGTTGCAGGGATTACATGAACAAGTATTTGCCAAGCATCTAGCATGGTGCTTGATAATTAGCAAGCACACACAGAGTGACTGTTAATAAACGGGGTGGGCCTCTACAGCTGTGGATCCTGAACACCTCTCCCCTTTGTCTACTCTGTCAGCTCACCTTGGGGAATATGACCACTTTTTCTACATGGTCTGCTAGAGAACCTTGCTACTCAAAGTGTGGTCCGTGGACCAGCAGCAGCAGTGAGCTGCTCACCTGTGAACTTGTTTGACATTTAGAGACCCAGGCCTCTCCCTAGACCTCCTGAATCAGACTGCATTTTACCAAGATCCCCAGGTATTTTGTAGGCACAGTAGTTTGAGAAGCATAGCCTCAGAACTTTGAAAAGCAAATGAAAGAAGAAAAGAGGTCTAGAATTTCCTTATCGTCATTGTAGATTCAGTATGAAGCATGTGCTTTTGTTTTCCCAAGCTACAACCTTAAGAATAATAATTCCCATGATGGTAGGACTTCACAACGTGACTAAAAGGCCATCACACTCACTTTTTTGCTTGCTTTGTGGTACGACCCTGTAAGGCAGGCAAAGCAGCCAGTGTTTTCTCCATTGTACAGATTGAAAACTGAGGCAAAGAGTCTCAAGTGATTTTCCAATGTTACCCTGATACCAGATGTCAGAGCCAGAAAGCAAGCTCAGGTCTTTCGATGTCCTAATTCAGGGCTCATCGCAGTTTCCATTCTGTTGATCAACAATGAGAGAATCAATGCTGGTTCTTCCTCCTTCTCAGTTACCAGGACGTAGCATGTCACCAAGTCCCATGACTTTGTTCCGTTGGGATGAACTTGGATTCAGGCTTTTTTTTTTTGAAAGAAAGAAAAAGAGAGGAAAGAAAGTGAGAGTGAAAGAAAGAAAAAAAAAGAATGTACGAGAGAAAGAAAGAGGAAGAGAAAGAGGGAGAGAGAACAGGATTCTTGTTCTATTGCCCAGGCTAGAA
>CAUYLG010044994.1:0-56678 GCA_963573385.1 Cacajao melanocephalus | reverse complement strand
GTGGCTCCTCCGCCGGGAATCTCCTAGTCTGTGGGCAACAAAAATTCGTCTGAAAGTGCGGCGTCCACTCACTCTCTGCGCTTTCACTGGGAGCTACAATCCTGAGCTGTTGTTAATCGGCCATCTTGGATCTCTCTCCGTTGTTATCGTTTTTACCAAATAAATCTCCAAAGCACTTTGGAATGTGTCATTTTTATTCCTTTTTTTCTTCATCTACATGTATTAACTAAGTATCTCTTATAAGTAGTGCATTAAGCTAAAAATTCAGGCAATATAAAAATATGTCCCCCTTCATTGAAAATATGTCCCCGGTCATTGCAGACACACATATTTGTTCATTTAGTAAATATGTATTGAGTATTCACAATGGACTGCACAGTCATGAGCACATACAGAGTCTAAAGTAGGAACTGTACAAATGAGAGAAAGAGAAAGAGAGAACAAATATGACCATAGCACTACAATACTATCCACAGCACTATCCACAGAGTGGTCAGTAACTACCTAAGACATATGCAGGTCTTAAATGATCAATTACCAGTATTTTGACAATGCCTAGAAATCTCAAAAAAGTCCTCTTGCTATGAACTTTATGAAAGTATTTGGGGATCCCTGGAATTGGTTACTGTGCAGCTGAGATGCTGTGCTGATGGAGCTGCCAATCAGAAGGCATGAAGTACACACCCTAGATACACACTCAGTTCACCACAGAGGGCCCTTTCCAGCTAACTGAGAGGGAAAGTCAATAGTTATTGAGCTCTGTAGAAAAGAAGAGATTAAAGATTATTTGCCTTGCTCTTAACTGAGTTTTCCTGCCAATCTAGTAGACATATCTGTTTTATCATATCCTGTCTTTGCACATTTCTGGAGATACTATCTTTCTGAGTGACAACAAGCTTACATGAAAAACATAAGAACAATATTTTAAATCCCAAACAGTGATTACTAGAGAGCTCAGCCTGACTCTCTACCATGGATATTTTTAATGAAGAGTAGATGGCATGTGAAACTTTTTAAAGACAATCTCGATGCCTTTTAAAAATAGATGTTAACATTAGGCCCTATTAGGCAAAAAAGGAAGTGGTAGATACCAATTTTGGGGGAACCACTTCTTTTTTTTTAAGAGACTACCCTTTCTACCCACAACACACACATACTCTTAAATGATTGAATGGGATCAACATATCTGTGCAGCATGAGCCCTACTTACAAAGCATTTGATTGGTCCGGAGGCAGACATACATGTTTTTGCAAACTTGGAATTGGAATCAAGAATTGATTCAGTCTTTCTGGATGGCTGGACAAGTAATACATAAACTTGGAAGCTTATGGTGGCCATATTTTCTATTGTGAGAATGAGAAGCAAAGAAAATTGTTCTATAGTAATGGAGTGACAATGAAGCAGATGTCTGGAGAAAAATATTTAATATGAAAAAGAAAGTTATTTGGTCCATTCCACCCATTGCCAATGAAGAAAGCATAATATTTCAAACAAGAACAGGAAGCTGCACTCAGAAGAAGTGGAGGTGGATGTGAAAGACACGTAAAAAAAAATCCCCATGGCCTGGCCCCAAAGCATGTTACTGAAGACTATTTAAAATAAAATATAAAAATATAAGTAACAAATACATATTGCTTATACTTTTATTATCAATGATTTGTGGATATTATGCAACAATTCTATCTTCACTGAAGTCATCAACATCTATGAGTAAACAAAAATATTTTTTTCTGAATTTGTGTGCCTTGTATTTTATTGAGAGGTTATAGCCTGAATGGAAATTTTCCTTTAGTGACAGCTATAATAGAGGAAAATAGTTGTGAGCTCATATATTATTATCTTACAATGAACTGTGAAGGAAATCATGGTTTATGACTTTTCTGATTGTTTATTCCAGCTGCAGATATCATCTTCTTTAGCCAAAACACAGGCTATAATGCCCCACTTATCTGAATGTCAGACTTCCAACAGTGAGTCCAAAAAGCACAAGCTTCTAAACAGCCAAAATAAATATCACAAAACGTATGCACTTCATTCCATGAAAGGGGCCATCCTACAGATTACATTGACTCTTCCTTACATGTTATTTTATACTCTTGATTATCTAATTATCTGTCCTAAAGCTTTTAAGAATAGCCAAGTGACCATCATTAGGCAACAAAAGCTAGAAGCCAGAAATAAGACCTAAAAATTCTCCAATATTACCACAAAAATTTGTTTTGTAGCATTTGGTCTCTGCATTAAAGAAATAATACTGCAAACATTAATGATGAATACAGAATTATAGAATATTTATAAAATTTATCCTGAGTCACCAGAAAGAGGTTAAATTACATTTACTCTATTTTATTTTAAAATGGTAGGAAAGTAGATAATGTATTTTAGAAGATGTATATCCCAAATAAAATTTTATGTTAAAGTTACTTAGAAAAATGTATTTATTTTGAAAACTTCATTGTAAGGTATTAGTATACTTCAGCAGCAATACCGATAGCGCTGCCTGCCATTTTGGTCAGATGTCTGACGGAGACAATAGAGAAAGGATTTAACACATAGAATGACCAATCTCCTTTCCCACTTCTTCCTTAGCCTCCAGTTCTATCCCCTTACCAGTTTCCCAAAGCTATAAGGCTGCCAAAACAGTGCCTGGACTTTGTCTGTCCATTACAAGGAAATGATGGCAGCCTATTTTGCAAGGGTTTGGATACCCATAGAAATGCTCCATCACTTGCTACCTGATCTGCATGAGAGAGGAGCCTAAAACATATCAATTCACCATCTTAAAATCCTCTCCCATTTCAGTAACTCCCAATCATCTTAAAAATTAAATTCAGCTTTTCCCTGGGGAGAAAAAGTGCTATTTATTCTATTGCACAAAGACTAGTATTTCACTGGAGGAAATGGTCTATTCGTAAATATCAATTCGTAGTTGCCACATTTACTGTTTTGGTTTTTCTGATCAAAGAGATGTCTACAACTCACCATTTTTAATGAATAGATTTTCACAAATTTTCATAATATTGGTTTTTAATCAAGTGTTTCAAACCCATCAGAAATGCCTCTTAAGCCTCAGGCTCAGATGGTCATGAAGGCCAAGGACAGAACTGAAACCAAATGGTCATGATAATGCATTTTAAAATTTCCAATGTATGACTCTCATTCAGCTCTATAATGAAAAACTACCAGCCACCATTTGCTTTGTAAACACTAATCCTAGTGCTTCATGAAAGGGAAAGAAAATCTCCTGAGAAAATATTGCAGTTTTAGGAAAGCAATGTTTTCAGCTGCTGTAATCATTCTAATTACTTTAGAACGTTTCTTTTTTTTTTTTTTTTCCTTCACCTGCTAGGGCCTTTTTGCCTTCAAATCAGCTACAGAAACAAAGCAATTTAGCATAGTAAAAAGCTTATTAACATATGATGCAGTTCAGTGGCATGAGAAAATACTGGGGAGAAAACAAGAGAGCCATCCCATGAAAAAAGGTAGAGCTGAATATTTCAAATCAAAAAAGCTGAGCCGGGGAGTGAATAACTCAACAAAATGTGAAAAGAAAGGTCAAAATGGCAGCTCTGACTGCAGAGAAATCTCGGCTCTACAGGATGAGAGATGACAGTTTAATTCTTCAACTTGCCCAGCAAATACAGTTTACAGCTAAGGTGGGCAATTTTCTAAATCCACATTCATCATTTAAGAGAGTCTCCAGGTTCTCTTCAACTACACATCTTCTACTCTTTTCAAACTTACCTGTGAGGCACCAGGGAAGGTGAAATGGCCCCATTTATCTGTGGAGAGCGAATCTGAAGGTTTCTGCTTCTCTGCAGAGGTAACAGTAAGGAAGGATATAAGTAGAAGTTAAGTGCCCAAACTATTTCATCAGAGCACCCTAGGAAAACCAACCTGAAGCTCCCTACCAGCGGACTGTGGGTGCTTTGAATAGAAAGGAAACAAGGTTTGGAATAGCATGCGAGAAACGCACAAGTTAAGCAAAGAAATACAAGAATTTAGTGGTGACTTTACTGCCATAGTCTCATTTTATTAATCCAGGTAGAATGAATAACTCAATGCACCTCCAAATAAGAGCATAAGCAAATTCTGAAGTAAAAGAGATGAACATCCAGGGCCTCACAGTGGATCCAGAGATCCTTTAAATATAAACTTCACCTTGTCAAGGACAAACAAATGATCATTCATTCACTACTTGGCTATTGAGCATCCAGTACATGTCAGGCATGGTACTAGCAGCTAGGTATGTGGATATGAATAAAACAAATTTCCAGTTTTCTTGTAGTTTATCATCTAATATGGGAGAAATGTGATATATCTATTCCATTTTCCTTCATTCAATACTGAGTATCAAACAACTAAATATAGTAAGCTCAATAAGAGGAGCCTAAGTATAATGTTAAAGGAGAGGGGGATAGAATCCAGGGAGTCTTCCTGGAGGTGCTGACGTCTGGCTTAGTTCTTTTTATTCTTATATTTTTAAAATCTTTTTTCAAATTTTATTTTAGGTTCGGGGTGCATGTGCAGGTTTAGTACCTGAGTAAACTGCATATTGCTGGGATTTTGTGTACAAACGATTTAAGTCACCCAGGTAGTGAGCATAGGACCATCCCCCTCTTCCTACAAGCTCCCACTTCAAGTAGAAACCAGTGTCTATTATTCTGATCTTTGGTTCCATGTGTACTCAGTGTTTAACTCCCACTTATACTTGAGAATATGTAGTATTTGGTTTTCTGTTCCTGTATTAATTTACTTAGGATAATGGCTTAAGCTACATCCATGTTGCTGCAGAAGGCATGATTGCATTTTGTATGGCTCCATACTATTCCATTATGTGTATGTATGTATGTACGTATGCATGTATGTATGTATGTATACAAGCATTTTCTTTCATCCAGCCCACTGTTGATGGGCACCTACGTTGATTTCTTTGCTATTATAAATATTGCTGTAATGAACATATGGGTGTATGTGTCTTATTGGAAGAATGGTTTATATTCCTTTGGGTATATATCCAATAATGGGATTGCTGGGTCAAATGGTAGTTATCTTTTAGGTTAGTTGAAAAATCTCCAAACTGCTTGATATGGTTTGAATACATGTTCTCACTCAAATTTCATGTTGAATTGTCATCTCCAGTGCTGGAAGTGGGGCCTGGTGAGACATGTTTAGATCATGAAGGTGGATCCCTCATGAATGGCTTGGGCCATCCCATTGGTGATAGGTGAGCTCTTACTCTGAGTTCACATGAGATCTGGTGGTTCAAAAGTGTGTGGCACCTCCCCCAACTTTTTCATATTTGCTTCTGCTTTTGCCATGTGATATGGCTACTCCCCCTTTGACTTCCATCATGACTGTAAACGTCCTGAGGCCTCCCTAGAAGGCAAGCAGATGCTGCCAGCACTACGCTTCCTGTAAAGCCTGCAGAGCCATGAGCCAATTAAACCTCTTTTCTTTAAATATTGCCCAGTCTTGAGTGTTTCTTTATAGCAATGCAAGAACAGCCTAATACACTGCTTTCCACAGTGGCTGAACTAACTTACATTCCCACCAGCAATGCATAAATGTTCTCTTTTCTCCACAACCTTGCCATTATCTGTTATTTTTTTCTTTTTAATAATAGCTATTCTGAGTGGTGTGAGATGGTACCTCATTGTGGTTTTGATCTACATTTCTCTGATGATCAGTGTTGTTGAACATTTTTTCATATGCTTGTATGTCTTCTTTTGAAAAGTGTCTGTTCGTGTCCTTTGCTCATTTTTTAATGGGGTTGCTTGTTTATTCCTTGTTAATTTGTTCAAGTTTCTTACAAATTTAGGATATTAAACCTTGGTCAGATGCATAGTTTGCAAAGTCTTCTCTCATTCTATAGGTTGTCTGTTTACTCTGTTGATAGTTTCCTTTGCTGTGCAGAAGCTCTGGGGTCCCACTTTCTATTTTTGTTTCTGTTGCAATCATTTTTGGAGACATTGTCATGAAATCTTTGCCAAGGCCTATATCCAGAATGGTATTTTCTAGGTTTTTTCCTAGGGTTTTCATGTTTTAGGTTTTACATTTATGTCTTTAATTCATTTTGAGTTGATTTTTATATAGTACAAAAAAGGGGTCCAGTTTCATTCTTCTGCATATGGCTAGTCAGTTATCCCAGCATCATTTATTAAATAGGGAGTCTTTTCCCTATTGCTTGCTGTTGTTGACTTTGTTGAAGACCATACAGTTGTTCTGTAACCTGTTCCATTGGTCTGTGTGTCTCGTTTTGTACCAATACCATGCTGTTTTGGTTACTGGAGCCTCATAATATAGTTTGAAGTCGGTAGTGTGATGCCTCTGGCTTTGTTCTTTTTGCTTAGAATCGCTATGGCTAGTTAGCCTCCTTTTCGGTTCCATGTGAATTTTAAAATAGTTTTTTCTAACTCTGTAAAAAATAACATTTGTAGTTTGATATAAATAGCATTGAATCTGTAAATTACTTTGGTCAGTGTAGCCATTTTAATAATATTGATTCTTCTTATCCATGAGCATGAAACTTTTTTTTCGCTTGTTTGTGCTATCTCTGATTTCTTTCAGAGGTGTTTTGTAACTCTCCTTGTAAAGATTTTTTACCTCCCTGGTAAGCTGTATTCCTAGTTATTTTATTCTTTTTACGGCAGTAGTGAATGAGACTGAATTCCTGATTTGACTCTCAGCTTGGATATTATTGGTGTATAAAAATGCAACTGATTTTTGTACATTGATTTTGTAGCCTGAAACTTTACTAAAGTTGCTATCATGTATAGAAGCCTTTCGTCAGAGACTGGGGTTTTCTAGGTATAGAATCATAAGTGGTATTCTAGGCAGAGGAAACCACACTTGTAACTGCATATATGTATGAAATCAGCATATTGCCATCCATATCAGAATGCGTATGTAAGGAAAATGAAAAAAATTAAATATACAAACTGCATTTATAATATGACACACATAAGTGTTGGAAATACAAGGATGTTTGGTGTATTCTTTTATTTACATTTTGCTTCATTTGAATATAACTTTTTAAAATATTTCTCGAGTCAGTGATACATATTTGAAACAATAATCACTGACTCAACCCAGCTAAAATTCTCAATATCAAATACCCACCAAAAAGAAGAAGGCATGGATGACTTTATTTGGTGTATTTGTAGAGGCTATCTTTGTGAAACTCTAATTTAAAAGAAAGAGTGAATAATCACACATTGATATTTTCTGTCATACCCATACAAAGAAATCTATCTGAAAGCCTGTTGAAGACATTACCTTTGAAAATAAAATAACAACCATATTTAGACTGGAACATGCCCCCAAGCTCCCGGATGAACTCCTTATCTTTAATCTATTATAATGACATTCTTAAAGATATCCTCCAAAGGTAACTCTCAAACCTTCTGTCAGTAATGCAGTCTGTTCTCTCACAGCCCCTATAGTCACAAAGCTGATTTATAGAACACCTAAACCCATTTCAGGTAAGCCCCTCTTTTTCTAGTGCATGAAATATCTATTTACTAATCCTCCAGTCTTTATCCAAAGTCTAACCTAATGTGCAAACACAGCCTAAATACTGAAAGAGGATCCCTCTCATATCTTTCTTGTTGTCCGTGGGAACATGTGAGGAGTTAGGCCACAGAGAAGGCATAAAAATGGGAAAACCTAATGGGCAGGAGAGAAGGTAGACATGGGTAATGGTGAAAGGCATGTACCTGCCTCAAACATTTTATAATAAAGAGAATCTACTTTTGAGTACAAAATATACTGAAAGCAGAAAGTTCATCTGGCGATAGCCAAAGGTCAGTATTCTAGCATGCATGCCTTTCTCCATAAGTTGTAAATGAATATTCATTCTGAAGCCAAGGCATCTAAAACAAAGGCCACAATTAATATAGCCAAATCCCATTTCATGGATGCTTGCATTTTCTCCTGTGACGAATGTTAGCATAAGATCAATGCATTGTAAAGTCATTTAAGACAAAGCAACCATCTGTCTATATGCAGTGAAGCAGAGAGAACAGGCCAAATAATACATTGGTCCAGCTCAATCCATGCCTGGTACATTAGCTGTTTACTTGAATAATTTAAAAACACAAGCCTGTTCTGCTGCCTTGACCAGGGCTATATCTAATGAAGTTAATCTGCCATTGATGATACATGTGAAATGATTTTAATGCACTTTAAACATCTTATTTAAATTACACAAGAATGTAACAAAGACATAGAAATGACACACTTAATAAAGTTGGGTTCCAAAATCGTTTAAAAAAAGAGTAGCCCTGCAGATAGGCCTTAGCATATTGCACACAGCTGAAACTAAGTAATTATTTCTACAATTATATTATAGAAATGAAAATCACTCTTCATCTAGCTAGATTTGAGATTTCAGCAGAGTAAGAGAATATGATCTAGTATCATCTTTAGAGGACATAAAAATAATATTGATTCAAATCCTGTAAACTCCTTATCAATGATCTGACAAAGCAATAAACTAGATTTGGTATATTATCTGGTAACATATACCACCTTATTCATATACACATTAGTCTAATTTCATCTCTGTGTCTGGAATTTCATAGCTTTAAGTTCCATTACTTTTCACTATAGATTTTTCCTGCAATTCTTTATATACTTTCCCACCCCAACCTCCAGGCTAGTAGTGTTCCTTTCCCTGGGGAAAAAGAGGGACAGCACAGAAGGAGGGAAGGCTGTGTTCTCTGAAATTCAGGAAAACCTCCTTAAAACCTTAAATACTGCACGGAAATCTGAGTATCTGCTAAGTGTTTAAGTTCCTTTACTTTTTTATAATTAATGGCCCCTTCTGACAAGTTTCAAGTTATGTCAAGTTATAATATGTATACATACGAAAAAACAAGGAAATACACACACACACACACACACACACACACACACACACACACACTCATGCTTTCCTTTACTTGGAATGGATAGAAGTAACAGGAAACAAAGTATATAAGATAAAAAAGAGATGCAACAGATAATTTACCCAACTAATTGCACAAAATCATGGCATTGTGGAAAGAGAGATTTACCAGATGTGTAGGAATGGAGAGTTTTGTTATCACTGTTCCCTCTTCCATGTCCCTAGTCATTTCTGGGTCTGAGAATTTAGTGAACCTGAGGTGACATATTTAGCACAACAGCCTGCAGAAGACTTGTCAGCAGGATGTCTTTCTTGGCACTATGAAAGGGCTGATAGATTTTTAAATAATCTTCTCAGAAGCTTAAATTTAGGGAGGGCTTATCTTCTCCCCTCCTCTCTTCAACCTGCAGAATCTTAAATGCATGTAGCACATTGGGTAAGTTTGGAGAAGACAGAGTTAAACAAAGGGTCATAAACTGCTGGCCTGTGGACTGATTCCGGCCCCAGGGAGGAATTTTATTTAATTGTATAATGTAATAAAATTAATAAGTATCACACACAGTTCCTAATTTCTGTGTTCTGTTGAAGATCAGATCTGGCTACACTAGCCAACTTTCATGCCTGGCAGCAATTAGCTAGAGCTGAGTCTCAGCTGCCCTTGAGCCAGAATGTAAATTTACCAGTTTTCCGCTGTACACTCCATTCCTTATAGCCCAATATCTAGCCATTCGACTCATGTATGCTGTACCCAGGACCTCTATTAATATTTATTTGAAAATGTTATAGTTAAGATGATCAAGGAACTCCAAGAGAGAGTAAAAAGAGAGAAAGTCCAACAGCAGATGTTTCTCCTTGAACAGAGAAGGGCTCCATGAGGGATGACCAGCGCTGGAGAGCTATAATTACAGATCTGTTGGAGGAAACGGGGTAGAAAATGAGTTTGACAAAAGAAAGAAACCATCCCTAAAACACTACCAACTCATCCAGTGTTATCCCAAATCTGAATGGGTAGATATATATACCCAAGCCTGCAATAAAGAATATTCTGCTGGATTTCCTTTGTCAGCTTGAACGGCCAACAGAAAGACTGCTCAATGATGAGTGGCACAAGGGGCATAGCACTACAGTCATGTCAGAGCATTCATCAGTTCTCATCTTTACTGTGTTAGTGATCACAGCCAATGAAATTGATTCCCACTTTATAACTTTCAACATGCTGCCATCCTTAAAGAACAACAAAGCCCTTTAATCGGCTTCCTTTAGAAAGCCAAACAGTCCAAGAATACCGTCGGATCCTTTTTTCTAACTGAAAATCTAGGACTCACAGGAAGCATTCATATCCTACTATACACTTCGTTTCACTTGGAAAAATATCTATGACATATGACTCTTCCCTCAAGAATCTCTGGCTGCTCTGTAAATCAGTCTTTAATTTTTCTCACCCAGTCCTTTCCCTTATTTAAACCAGAATCCTCTTCTCCATCACTACATTCCTTTATGACACAGAGTAGCCTCCAACTTTTGTGTGAAACCTGGGTCTGGGCTCACACTTGGAATCCAGAAACTCACTTCTCCCCAGGGGAGTTCTTATCAAATCATTTTCTCAGCAAAGTCTATCTCCCTCTACAAAGGAATTATTAGACCAACTACCGCGATTGTACATTTTGTCCATATTATTACACATGTATTCAGTGTATTTCTTTTTGACAAAGACTATACCTTTTATAAATAAAGTATAAAATGAATGCCTTTGGACATGTATCTATAAGGAGTTAGCTGTCAACCAGCAGGAAACTAAATCATAAATGAAAAGAAGAGTATTGAGACCCAGATATCACAAGAGAAAGAAAGGGGATGTATAATAAGAAAAGGAAAAAAGGTAGACACAAGTCAGAATGAGGAAGATTTAGTTAAAGAAGAAAAAGTTTGACGTGACAGTTCTAGATTATTGGCCCTAGGAAGCATATCCTGGTTTCTCATCTCTCCGTTTTCAAATGGGAACACCAAGGCAAAGGTCTCTGGAACAAAAAGACACACAAATATAGTTGCTGAAATGAGAAAGGATTTTCTTTCTCTCATACAACAGCAGGGGCAGTTCTACTCCATGAACCTTTCAGGTACTTGGGTTTCACCCATCTGGTATTTCCAGCGTTACGTAGAATATTGTCCTCTTCTGCAGGGTCAATATGGCATTGTCATACCCATGTCTCAGACCATGGGAGGGGAGAAAGACAGGAAGTCCAGGTCAAGAATTTTCTTTTCAGGGATGTGACTTTATCTCACATGTTTTTATATTTCATAAGTGAAAACTAGATTACATTTTCACACTTATCTGCAGAGATATATATGATTGTAGGCTCCAGTTGTTCAGCTGAAATTCTATTATAATAGAAAAAAGGAAATATATTTTGGGAGAGACTACTAGCAGATCTGTGTAGACATCAAGAAGGTAAGACACTTGCCAGAGAGCAAGTGCTACTCCAACCACTTTGCTAGTCAAAGGTTATGGCACTATCTCTTTATAATATCTCTTCTCAAAAACCTGGGCACAAACGACGATGAACTGGAAAGAAATAAGCCTTGAGATTCTGACTGAAGGCCTTCCCTATGCAGACCATGCCGGTTTACCTGTATATGGTCAATCCTCTTGCCAAGAATTAACCAGCATTAGAGTTGGCCACACAACTGACGTAAGAGATGTTGCAATAAATGCATAATTGCTGGGGGACAATGTAAAAGGCAGTGTGGACTGGGAGACAACAGCAGTCCCAAAGTGAACATCCCTGGGAGGAAGTCACATGTTATTTTTTGCTGGGTAGAAGCTAAGAATATGGAACTGAAACAAACCTGTAATTCTAAGCTTCAGTGAAAAGCACAACACAGAAGAGATGTTGCGATAATGAGAGCTACAGGCCTATCATGCATGCTAGCTGAGAGAACTTTATCAGGAAAAAAAAAAAGTAGCCAATTTTGTTTCTTAGGAGTATACAAAAGGCCACAAGATTGGCCACAGAGTACTGAAAGAAATAAAAGTCAAAGAGGTTATCATCCAGTACTGCTCTGCTTTCCTTTCTGCCAGGGATAGGCAAACACTACTTCTGTTAGAAATCATGACAAACTAAAAGTTTGGGTGAGATCTTGCCCTATCAAAAAAGTTAGTTTTCTAAAGAAACCTGAATTCTTTCACCTCCTATCTCCCACTAACCTGCATTACAACATTTAGTCAATGATGCTATATCACCTTGTGAATCTTTCTGTCATTTCAAATACTAACCTTGCTGCCCAATCTCCCTCTCGCCTTCCCGTAGACATCTAAAAATCTTCAGAAACTGAAGTTACCTCATAATCTCTACTTCATCCCAGAGCACCTAGAAGAATGCATCAGACATCATTCATTGTCATCTCTTTCAAAGCAATAGAATGGTACAGGTCCTAATTTAGATGGTGCTTCTAATAGTAATCATTTTTTTTTTTACTGAAAATTTAACATTTCTTTTTTTAAATATTTGTCAGGTGATAAGCTGAATAATGGCCCCTACAAAGATATCCAAATTCTAACACAGGAAACCTGTGAATATGTTGCCTTACATACCAAAAGAGACACTGCAAACAAAGTAAGGACTTGAAACGGGACATTCTCCTGGATTATCCAGGTGGGTCCTCAATATAATCATAAGAGTCTATACATAGAAGCAAGAGGGTCAGTAAGGGAGAAGTTGATGTGGTGACTGAAACAGAAACTGCCATGTTGCAGCCAGAAGCCAAAGATATTCAGAACTGTAAGAGAATACATGTGTGCTGTTTTAAGCCATTACGCCTGTGGTTCATTTGCTACAGAAGCCATAGGAAATGAAAACATATATTTTTCCAATCAGCAATGTAATCACATGGGCTAACTAATCTTATCTCACCAATGATTAACTATCAATCAAACGGGAAGATTTGATTTGCCATTTGTAAATGTCTGTGCCAGTAACTTCACATCTAGAAATTTTTTTCGTGAGGATATTTATACAAGATTTCGCTCATCTATTAAAAAGAATGACAACGATCTATAAACATTGACCGATATGCTGAGCTGTGAATGATATATTATGTAATCAATAATGAGCAGCAGAAGACATGCAGGAACTAGGTGTGCATCGAAAGTGGCCTGGAAGGATACAGACAAGTATAGTTATCTCTAGATAGTGGGATTACAGGATGGCCTTCATTTTCTCCAATACTGGATTAGTCTTTTTTTCTTTTTATAATGAACATTTATTATTTTCACAAGCTGAAAATCGATGGAGTTTTTTTTTTTTTTTGGACAAAATTAAGGTTTTATTTGTGCACAGAGAATTAATTTAGTTAACTTAGGATCACTGTATTTGGCACCCATGTTTTGCTTACCACCCCTCATAGCAGGGTCCTTCTGTTTGCAGCATATCTCTACCAAAACCATCACGAGTCTATCTCATGGGAGCAATTAGGGTAAAATCAGGAGTCGGGAGACCATGAAATTTAACAAACAAGCCTCCATTCTCTCTTTAAGCCAGTCCTGCCTCTTGTCTGTCAAATATTTTGGTTGGTGACACCACCACCTACCCAGCTGCCTAAACCAGAATTTCAGGGTTGTTTTTAACTCATGACATCCCACATTCCATCATTCACACCAAATTCTCCCATTCTATGCCTTCAATTTTTCTTAAATCTGTCCCTTGACCTCTGTTCCCATTATTAGTAAATTTAGACTACCCCACTATTATAACCCTTCTAACTGGGTTCATTGGCTCTATACCATATTTGCCTATCTTCCCTCTTCAGTGGCAAAAAAAAAAAAAAAAAAAAGAAATAAAGCTGTCACCCTTCTTCTTACAAGTCTTCATGGGCTCTGGATTCTGGGCTAACAGCCCTCCAAAGGGCCTGCCACAGTATTTCATTATCCGGCATTTCCATCTTTCTGTCTTGTTTTTCTTACTACTCCCTGGCCAGGCCTCATGCATTCAACTGTTATAATCACACACACCTTGTCCTCCCATGGCCAAGCCTTCAGACATACAGTTTCTCTGCATGGCAGTCCCACCTTATCTAGTCAGTACTCTTTCACCTTTCAAGATTTGGCATAGGTGAGGAGTTTCCTCCTCTGTAAAGACTTGGCTGAGTTAGGCTTCTTCCCTAAACTCTCATGGAACCTTGTAACATATCATGATATAGCTGTGGACTAAAACATCCACCATTATATTACGATTACCAGCTATGGAATTGGCAGCCCCACCCTTAACCAAATGATGCACTTCCAAAGAAAACACTATCTTTTGTTTATGTTTGTATCCTCCTGCATAGAGTGACTGGCATAAATAGGCAATTAAAAGGTTGTTGCTGCTAAATGAATTAACAAATAAATGAATGGACTTTTATTGGAGGCTTACTCTGAAGTGACTACAGGGTATACATTTTCTAATTGAACCCTTACAAAACTTTTATGAGATGGGTACCACAGTTATTCATATTTGTAGACAAAAAAAAATGAAGCACAGAGGGATTAAATAAATTTTCCAAATTCATTCATTTAGAAACTGCATATAAACTGAGACAGTCTAACTCCAGGATTTTAATCTCAACACTGCAGTAATTGAATGAATAGCAACCTCCTGACCCTTTCTGTTAATGCCCAACATGTAAGACTGGCCAAATCCTTAACCTGTCAAGGAGATAGACATGTCCAATCCCCTATTCTTTATTCCTTCTGGCTTTGATAACAGAGTGAAAAAGCGAAAAGGGGTATGATTAAACAGAGCATAACGTGAGAACCAACTGCGAACTAGAGGGAGAAGAGGCAGGAGAAGGCTTCAGGTTATTAAGTAGAGTGTTAATTACTCATTAATAGTAAGTTGCTGCTCTTACCCAGCAGCTATCCCATAAATGGCATAACAGGAGAAAGGAAAAGAAATGTTTTTGATCAAGTATTTCTTAGATCTAAATTAAAAAGACAGCATCCAAGATGAATTTCAGGTCTTCACTACAGTGTTAATTTTCTTAGAGTTTTTCCATGAACATCAATGCCGCAGAATCTAAGCTAAAGAGAATATCTTTAATTCCAGTGACATTCATTAACCATTCCTATTTAGTGACATATAGTATCAGCTGCTCTAGTCGCTGTGCCTGGTGTCCAGGAACGTGGAACATTCAGAAGCTTTCCCTTGAGGGAATGTGTAAGAAGCAGATAATATCTACTCATCTTACAAGAGAGACACAGAAGATCTGAGAGGCTGTCATTCAGGCAAAGTTTCCTGGTAATTTATTGTTTAACTCTCTAATTCCAAAACAGTCTTCAACTACCTGCCTCTTCTTCATGGTAGAAATGACCAAACGGGACAATTTCCATTACGATAGACCGCTGAAATCATTATTTCCAGAATGATATTTGAAAAAAGTGAATTTCCAGAAAGATCTCAAAAACCTAAAACCAAAGTACAGTATATAATGAATTAGGATAAACGGAAGAGTAGATATAAGGTTAATATGTCCCTCTTAAGCGAGGCAGAATGAGGCAGGAATTCTGGATTTCAGGTGGCAAAAAAACACCCAAACTTAGATCTTAGACTTTAAAGGGAGAACTTAGAAGTCCATGTCACCAAACGAAAGGGAGAGAAGTGTAGGGGTAGCCAGAACCAGAGACTTAACTCCAGCAGAATTATCTCCATCTTTGTTTCTGAAATGATGGCATCCAAGAGGAAATGGACTGGTCTCATTCTTATTACAGGTTGGTGCAAAAGTTATTGTGGCTTTTACCATTAAAGTAATGGCAAAAACCACAATAACTTTTGCACCAACCTAATATTAGGACTGTGATTATTGATGGTTGATGGAGTAATGGAATCCCCCATAGCTCTTAAGCAACTTTGTATTTTTCTTGAAAAGATACTTGTTTTTGAAGTACAATGGAGGCGACTCCAGCAAGCAAGGGAGTGGTTACAAGTCATTAGTCAGCTCACCCAGATTCTTATTGCTACATAAAAGCAATTTATATTCCCACAAATAAAAATCTTTGCAAAACTTTTTCTCCAAATATATGCCTAAAGATTAGTAGCAGATTCTTTCCTTTATAAACAACTGCTATGTGCCTTGCCATTAGCTATCTGTGAGACCTTGGAAAAAATCATTTAACTTTTCCATGCTCCAAGTTTCTTGTCTGTAAAATGATGAGGTTGATCCAGTCCCTTCTGGCACCCCGCTGTGAAGAGTATTGTTCTTTCAGGTGGAGTCAAAGTAAATTCTGTCATCAAAAAATAAATAAAGGAATCTTTCAGTGCACAGTCTGCTTACAGGAAAGCTATTTTGAAGCCATAGTCACTGTTTTAGGCCAACAGAAATCACATTCATTTATCCTTCAGTCTAGGTAGAACTAGGAAAAACTTTGAAAGCAGCCACGTTTGACACAAATGATTACAAACTTCTCTGCCAGGAGTTTTTATACTTTCTACCCCTTCTACCCTCTCTTTAGCTGCCATGACATTCACAGCTACTGGTCCTCATTTTATTCCTCAGGGGATCAGGATCCTCTCTCTACTCTTATTCCAATGTCCTCTTTGGAAATAATCTGATGAACTCAGAAGTCACATTAAAGCAGAGATTCCCAGATTTCCAGTACCCACAAACTGCCTCCATATTCTCTCCCTATCTTTGTACCCCCTAGATGTTTCTATTATATATATAGTGTTAAGTATATTAATATTAACATTACGTAGATTGTTATCTACTTACTATTTTCTTTTTCATTGACACATTATTTTTTACTTCCTACCAACTTTAGCCTCATTAGAAATCATGCACTTAATATACTACATATGTTTTCTAAGTCATATTAAAATATATAACTATTAAAATTATATGTTCACCTGTGAATCACTTAAAATCATTTCACATACCCTTCCCTCAGTGGTAGTCATTTTACACCTGGGAAATGCTGTATTAAAGTATGAATCAGAAATTCTTCTTACCAAGGAGATTAGATTGAGATTGAATGAAAATCCCTAACCTCTTTTAAACTACTTGCTATTTCCTCATAACAATGTGTATCTCAGAGGTGGCAAGAGATTGATGATGAGGTAAAAATCAAATTTTTATAGGACATTAGTCTCATAGAATGGAAAGATTCCTTAATTGTGACTCGATTCATTTTGGAGTCAGGGAGCTTTCTCCATGCCCCCTAAATAATCATACACTAATAGGTATGGTAATAACAACAAGAATGACTGCTGCATATTAAGTGCTGACTATATGTTGGGGTTCAGAGAGCTGCCCTACTTCATCTTATTTGTATTCCTGTCTCTACCGCTGGCTGCCATCTCATACGGAGGACCTGAGAGACCTTTTCCATGCCTGCCCTTATTTCATCTCTAAAAACAAACAGTAGTAGGGGGGAATAGCCAAACCAGACTACATGTACCGTGTCTCTCAGGCTTCAGTGCAAAACCCCATTTCATGCTTCAGAGCCTTGACTGTGATAGAGAGCTCAGGTTGCCAAGGGAGTGGGAGCCAGGCCATGACGGGCTGACTGAGGCTAAATCGGTCCTAGGGGGCAGTGCAGCCACTTTCTGCAGGTGCAGAGCTGCTGTCTGGCTCCTTTCTCTCTCACACAGAGCAAGCAGAAAGGAGATAAGATGAATTATATACCTAGCATCATGGTCCATGAAACTCACCAGGAATATGAGGTAGCCCTCATTTCCAGCTGGCCAAAATTTGACACCTTATTTGGTAAACAACATTGGTTTGAGCCCCTTACAGATAAATCTGGGTTCGAGTTCTGGCTCTGCCAGTTACTAAACTATTTTATTTTGAACAAATTAACGTATCTGAGCCTTGATTTCCTCCTTTCTAACAGATATGGACCTTCCTACTTCCTAAGGTCTCTTGATGATTATGGTGGAATGACTGTAAAGGACTTGGCACTTTGTCTAGGGCAGTGTATTAGTGTCCTATCCCTGCAGTAACTAATTACCAGAAACTCAGTGACTTAAAAGAACACCCATTCATTAGCTCCCAGTTTGCATGGGTCAGAAGTCCAGATGAAGTATGACTTAGCTGGGTTCTCTACTCTGAGTCTCAGAAGGTCAAAATGAAGGTATTGACTGGGCTAGGCTTTTTTTATCTAAAGGCTTTGGCAGAGAACCTGTTTCCAAGTTCATTTGGATAATTGGCAGAATCCTACTTCTTGTGGCTGTAGGTCTGAGTTTCTCGTTTCCTGTCTGGCTGTCAGTCAGGGGCCACGATCTGCTCCTAAAGACCACCCACATTCCTTCTCCCAAGTCTCTCTCCATCCTGAAACCAGCAATGTTGCACTGAGTCCTCACCCTTCAGATTTTTCTGACTCCTGCCTCTCTGACTTTCTCTTCTGCTTTTAAGGGCTTATGTAATTATACTGGGCCTATCTGGATAATCCAGAATTATCTTCCTGTTTTAAGGTCAACTGACTAATAACTTTAATTTCACCTGCAAATTCCCTTTTGTCATGTAATGTAATGTATTTATGAGTGTAACATCAGGTACAAAGGTCAGAGGGACCGAATTACTGCCTATCATATTCAGGAATTACTCTCTCTCAGTTATTGTTCATGGGCCCCTCTACAAGAAAGTGCAACTTACTCCTCTGACTGCTGGGAACACACAGGAGTTCAAAAACAGCAAAACCATCCCTTTTTTATCTTTATAATAGCTCTTGAGTCGGGGAGTTAGCATTATTATTCCCATTCTGCAGATGTTAGAATGTATCAAAAGAGTTTAATATTTTAGAATTTAAGTCAGAAACAGAAAATCAAATGCTGCATGTTCTCAATTATAATTGAGAACTAAACATTCGTTATTCATGGACAAAAAAAATGGAAACAATAGGCACTGGGGCTACTGGATGAGGGAGAGAGGGTGGAAAGCAAGGGCTGGAAAACCCCACACCTCAGCATCACACAGGAGATCTTTGTAACAAACCTGCACATGTATCCCCTGATTCTAAAATAAAAGTTGAAAAAGAAAAAGAAAAAAAGAAACAAATGAAAGAATTTAAAATAAAACAATTCCAGAGTATGGGTGAAAAGATACAGATTACTTTCCTCAGTGGGATATTTGGCAAGAAATAGTAGAGCTATAAGTTGTGACCTCCCTGGGGACATACAATCTTACTCTGGGTCTCAGCATTTCTGAGACTGAGAGGCATCGAAAGATAAATCTGTTTTTCATGGTGCTCTCAGTTGTAAATAATGGAAATTCCCTTCATGAAGTATAAGTAAAAAAAGGAAAAAGTATTTTATGATTCAATGTTAAGGGTGCAAAGGAATCTCGCATAACCCACATCTGGAAACTGGAACCAGAAATGAGAAAGCCTCCGAAATCCATGCGGCCACTCCTGCTTCATTCTTTCCAGACCTGCTTCATTCTTTGCTCTTGGCCAGCCCGCTTGTTTGCACAACTCTACACCCACCCATCCCCCAAACCCATGATCTACCTGCTGAAGTTCAAGTGACCAATTCTAAATTCAAGGGAGGGAATTTAAGTCAGCTCTCCATCACTGGTCTCATCAGCTATGGCCAGTGAGGCAAGACCACACAGGATGGACAGGATTGCCTTGTCCAAGAGTGTGTGTGAATGCGGGTGAGGAACTGTGATTGGGCTCCTGATTCTAGGCTAACAGCCCTCCTCTTAGGGAGGCAGAGGCCATGAGCTGACTAGACATTGCCAAAGTGGTTTTTTTAGATTTCTGCTCAATATGGCCAGAGCTGAAAGGGACCACTCTCTCTCTCTTTCTCTCTCTGCACATTATGTGAACAATTCCACTTCCTACAAGTGAGAGTCTGATTGGATCTGATTGCCATCATCCATCTGACTGCCTCTATTAGGCCACCGACTTGTGCTGAGTAGCCTTTGAGGTGACTGGATTTCCTTTGCAGCCAGCTCATATATGGCTGCTCTTGGTTTGCACATCTCCTTGGTCACTTGTGACTAGGATAGCAGTATTGTTTGTTTTTTTTTTTTTTTTTTTCTGGATACACAGTGTGGACCCCAGGGATTTTGCTTAACTGACGTCTCAGGGCTCCATAGAAGAGGGCCACAGGCATAGCATCATCTTGAAGCTTCACAGATTGTCTGCAAACATAGAGTTAGCAAATGGCTGAGTTGGGTCTTTACATCAGGTTTTGTAATTCCAAACTCTTTACCCTTCCAATTCACTATCTGAGAAAAGTTATTGGAATTTATGGAAACTGATCACCACTTCATGCTGTCTTTACAACAAAAAATGATAGCAAAGGATGTCAGGGGAGAGAAAAGCCTTCCTTATGTAATGTGTGGCACAAAAATCAGTGGCTGACCATTTAATATCCTTACATCCCTCTTTGGGATTCACAGCTCAACAAGACTTTGAAGGTGAGTTTTTTGAGCATCAGTAATTTCTAGTAGGCATAGCTTTGAGAGTGTACTTGAGACTGCAGGTGTTATCATGGTTTTAGTCATAGGCCAACTTTCTGATGACTAACAACGACCATGATAGTCCATTTTTACTGAGCAGTTCTTGGCATCAAATAATCTTCTAATCTAGGTAAATAGGGGTGTGTGTGTGTGTGTGTGTGTGTGTGTGTGTGTGTGTGTGTGTGTACATTCCAAGCAGGCAAAATATGTGAATGTAAAAAGTAAATAAATAAAACAGAAGTATATCTCCTGCCATCTCAGTCCCATGATCCCTTCCCAAGGGCAAATTTTGCTACCAGTTTCTTGAATATCTTTATAGCACTAATGTTTATATAAACAAGCATAAATAAACAGCCCACAATTTTTACACCAATGGCAGAATAAGAGTCACACATTTCTTCACCAATCTTTTCTACTTAATAGCAAATGTGAAAATTGTTCAACCTGGTATACACACATAGGCTAAGATCTTTATAAAAAATAGTAAATAAATAAATAAGTTGTCTAATATACCATCACCTGCTCCACAAACTCCAATCCTTTACTGAGTTATCCACTGATTGCAACTTGGTGCAGATAAACACATTCATTTGAATCGTGAGAAAATTCAGCATTCTGTCTAATTGCTATTCACATCCCACTGCCTTTTCTATTACCTGAAATACAAGGATTTTTCAAGAGAACAACAGGCTAAAGTAACCTCAAGCAACTAATAAAGAGTATTGATCCCTATTGGTTTTGTTCCTGAAGATGCATGTAATTAGGTTACCTGAATTTCAAATGAGAATAGGAAGCAAGTAAGAAAAAAATGTTCAAGCAACATGTGCTTAATTAGTTTACTACTGTCTCTCTCTCTCTCTCTCTTTCTCTCTCTCTTTTACTAACTTGAGAACAAAAAAGTTCCCTATTGATCTAATTAGAAGAATGACTGATAAATAAATATTAATTAAGTAAGCTTCACAATTGTAGGACGTGACTGTATAAGTGAATTATCTTTTTCTACCAAACCCACTGCAGCACCAAATAAAATATTAGCTCTGGCAAATCAAAATATCTCCAAGGGAAATCTTTTAAACGTTCTTCTAGAAAGAATAGCTCACAATAAGAAAGTTTGAGCATAAAAAGAGCTGTCATGGAAATTATTAAAAGTAACAAATGGAAAGGCTTCTGGGACGGATAAGCTTACTTCTATGCTTGAGGCAATGACAACTTGTCATCAAAGAAACAAGAAATATATAAAAGCAAAAAATACAAAAAAAAATGAGGATTTGCTCTGCTGTGTATTAACCTGCACCCCATTTTGAAAGCAATCTCAAATGATAACAGCTAAAACAGCCATAAGAAGGATTCATCTACATTCTATGAAATCAACCTACTGCCCAGATTGCTAAAGTAAAAAAAGAGCAGAAAAAAAATAGCATGGAATCTGTTTTGATATGACTGCAGAGCTTCTGATAACTAGCTAGCATCACCTATCAAATGAAAGATTCATCTGTTTATCTTTAGTTGTTTTACTTGGAACAATGCCTTTCCCAAAATAATTATAAGACAATTACTTGCCAGTTTTCACTTTATTGGTTACTACTTTTACTCAAAGAATAGCAATTACTACATAATTGCAGCACATGGTTATCTGAACAGTCTTAACTATGCCTACCAACCATAAATTATACAGTCAGTATAACTCTAATTACATATGCTATGGAGTATAAATATGTAATGACTCCGTAGTTACACGTTAATAAATCCCACTTTATTTTTCAGAACCTAGTACGGTAAAATGTCATTGGATCTGCTTCCATGTGGTAACCTGTGGAGTCTCGCTTGTTCTGTTCGGCTTTCTGGAAGCCAGTGGACTACAATATATGTTCAGCATTGCCCACCCATTTTCAATTCATCCAAGTACACTCATTAAGGGAGAGAGAAAACAAAAAATGAAAAGTAAAATTTTTTTTCTAACCTTCCTTTCTAGCTTGTGTCCTTTCCAGTGGAACATCAGCAATTGTGGCTTAGATTCAAGAATTGCAGGTGCAGAAGCTTGACCGTGCCACCAGAGTCTTACCTTCACCTAGTCATTGAATGCAAAATGCCTGGATTCAAAAGCATGCAAGTGGCTTGAATTTGGTTTAGACCATGATTCTGTTGTTTATGTTTTCAGGATATTATTTTGGTTCCAAAAGTGACCATAGGAAATCAAATGTCTGAGAACAAAGGGCTTATGAATGCAACCCTCTAACAAACATAAAAAAGTCTCTCTAATTATAGAACTAAATTTCAGAAAAAAATCTAAGCTGAATAAAATAAATGTCACCACCAAACTAAATAAAGCCCATCAACCTGCATTACACCTGGAGTGCTACCCAAAATTTGAGAGCAATAGATAGCACATTTATCATAATAGCAGTACAAATATTTGCAGGGAATGTATGCCAGGAAAGAGCTTCAAAGAGGCAGAAGACAAGGGAAAAGACAGTGGCTCTCCCAGCAGTAACTGATGAGCTCTGGGAGGAGTCACACTGGAGACAAAGACCTTGACATGCATATGTGAGATGAGAATGAAATGAGAGTAGGCGATTTAGCAACAACTTCCTACACTCCGACACCCACCCTCTCCAGAGGCAATTGTTCTCCCTGAAAACTCCCTCCTTTCCAGTTTGAGTATGATGTTCCTGGAGCAGACAGCATTTGAACTTACCACGTATTCATATCCTAGGGGAGAGCCTGTCACAAAGGAACAAGAAGAGGCAGGTGCAGAGAGCACCTGTTCTGGGTAGAGAGCTCCAGTCACTAAGATGGGGCCACCATAGCAGAAGGACAGTGACGAGATAAATCAGATAAAATATTGGTTCTTGCCTCCCTGAAAAGTGGCCTTGAGATCTGGATTCACTTTAGCATACAAAAATTAAAAAAAAAAAACCTTTAAAAAAAATTGAAACAGAGTCCCCCTCTGTCACTCTGTCACCCAGACTGGAGTACAGTGTCACAATCTTGGCTCACTGCAGCCTCTGCCTCCCGCAGTCAAGTGATTCTCATACCTCAGCCTCCAGAGTAACTGGGATTACAGGTGCTCACCTCCATGTCTAGCTAATTTTTGTATTTCTAGTAGAGATTGGACTTCACTATGTTGGACAGGCTGGTCTTGAACTCCTGACCTCAAGTGATCCACCCACCTCGCCCTCCTGAAGTGCTGGGATTACAGGTGTGAGCCATTGTGCCTGGTATATAAAACCATTTTTTTAATGAACAAATGAGTGACCAAAAGAGAGGCTCTATAGAAGTTTTCAATGGAGGAACAATGTAAAATAAATGGAAATAAGGAAAGAGAAATGACTTCCAAAGTAGCTGTTACTATGTGCCAATCACTTTACATACACTGTCTTCTTAAATCATTGCAAGAACTCTGTGTGGTGTGTATTATTATTCTCATCTAACTGATAAGGAAGGTGAAGGTGGGGCTGATAAAATCATTTGCCTGCTATCATACCCCTAGTCAGTGGCAGGGCTTGGGTCTGAGCTCAAGTAAGTCAGACTGTATTGCCTATACTCTTTCAATTATGACAAACACATCCAGTAACATCTAAACTAACCTTTAAGGAGTACTTACTAGGTGCCAGGTGCTTTTCACACAACATTTTCTTCAATCAACTTAAATAATCCTTCAAAATAATTATCAATAATTGTATTATTATTCCCAGTCCACAGATGAGGAAACTTAGAACCTCAAGGTAGTGATTGTTCTTGCGTAAGATGGTATAGTAAGCTCTAAAGCTGAGATTCAAACCCAGAGCTAATAGCAAAGCCTCTGTCATTAATCACCACTCTCTACCACTCTTAATACCAGAGATCCAACTGGAAGAGGTGATTTCCTGCCCGAATGGAGTTTATATCTAGGGGAGGATCTATGGCCTTCCCAGAGGAATTCATTACTGAATTATATTCAAATAGTAATTGAACATAATTCTTCCTCTCCATGTCTGCATCACCTGTCTTCTCTTTTTCCTCTGGCTATGCTAGGGATTGAGCTCCATACACCCATGGCAAATGGATATCAACTTTGCCTACTGGGCCCTGAAATTCTTGGGGTCTAAAAGGGTAGTTCTCATTTCTGTACCTATGGGGCCATGTACAGAACCTAGATGAGAACAGTTGCTCTATTAGTTTGAAGAGATAAATGAATGAATGAGTGAATGGATGAATAAATGAACAAGCATGGAATTCTAGATTGGAAGGCACTTTAGAGAAAATTGATTATAGTTATCACATTTTACAGAATTATTTTCTTGGATTTGGAGAAATGTTAAGTGACTTGCCCAGAAACAATTGCTAGATAAATATATTATACACACACATACACACACACAGACACACACACACCCCACCACCACCACCACCACCGCCAGCTTCATAACAACAAAGTAAAATATATAAAATGTGACTCTCTTGGGACCAGACTTTACATAGATTTTGAATATTTTATGGGCTTTTTTAGCTACATAGGCCACAGATTGTGATGAGAACACACCCTAATTTGGCAACTGTTTTGTATCCATAATGAGATTTCTAAATGTTATCTGTTTTTAGTACATAAAGATATCCTGAGTAAAATATTTAACATAATTGTGGCACTTGTCATACAGTCTTTTCTCCTTCTATACCCCAAAAGGATTGCATAGCCTGAGGTGGTAGTTAGCAACGAAGAGGTTCTGTATACTTGTATATTTTCATGCATGGATTTATTTTTGAAACACATAGTTTATGCCTCAGTAGTGAGGATTTCCTGAAATCATGGAGAGACTTGAAGTATACATAATACATCTGAATTGTTACCGTACAACTTATCACTCAAACCAGGACCAGGACACATTTGGGAGTGGAAGAGGATGTTATAAGATAGACGGTTTTCTGCAAGAAGACCTAGAACCAGAAATGCCATTTGACCCAGCAATTCCATTACTGGGTATATGCCCAAAGGATTATAAATGTTATATACCCAAAGGGTTATAAATCATTCTACTATCAAGACACATCCACACATGTTTATTGCAGCACAGTTTACAATACCAAAGACTTGGAACCAACCCAAATGCCTATCAATGATAGACTGGATGAAGAAAATGTGGCACATATATACCTGTGTAACAACCCTGCACGTTCTGCACACGTATCCCAGAAATAAGAAAAAAAAAAAGATAGATGGTCACCATTTTTATCTGTACACATTTACACAGGAATACTAATTAGGTTTCCATTGAAGGTAAGGCACATGGTTCCAAAAATCAATGGGGAAGACATTCTGGGTATGGGCCATGCAGGGCAGAAGTTTTGTGATTTGTCACCTTTGAGGAATTGGAGAATCACATTAAAATCGCAGGTCTTCTCTACCAGACAATGCACATACACATAAGGCTTTGCACAAATTTTCAAAGGGCCCCATCCATAGACTTCTAGACTTTAGAATAAGACCCTTAGATAAAGAATCCTGATTCTACAGCAGAGTTTTTTTAGCAGTGGCCCTGTTGACATTTGAGGCCAAAGAATTCTTTGTCATTGGAGGTTATACAGTGCAAGATAACATGTTTAGCAGCATCCCTGGCTTCTGCCCACTAGTTGCTAATAGCACCCCATCCCCAGTTATGGCAACCAAAAATGTCTCCAGATATTGCCAAAGGTTGGAGGGGCCATATTGCCCCAATTGAAATCACTGTTTTAGAGATAGAAGCATGAAAATTGCATGTAAGAAATACAAGGCAGATACAACTTACTGTGACACAGCCCACTGCAAACTTCTTATTAGAGTAATAAGACGCAATGGTAGTGCAATGTAAAAATCCTCAAAATTCCCCTTTTAATCTGTCTATGACTTTAATTCGTGACTGATATGGCCATTCTCTTCACAAAAAAGGGTTAATCATGATCTACTTAGGACAATTTGGCTCCATTGAAGAGTTCCTACCACTTCATGCCACTATCTGACAGGTGTTGAGTGGAAATGATTCTACAAAAAACATTCTGAAGTGTTTATAATGAAGAGAACCTGTGACTTAAACTGCGAGAAACATTCTGGGAGAGTGTTCCATTTATAATCAGTCCTATAGAGACAGGCCACAGTAGGCACCTGGAGAAATGTAATTTCGAATGCAGTGAATGTTTATCGGGTATGACTGCACTGTCAGTCTTTTGTCATTTGTAAAATAAGGGAGTGGCCACTTTCTGAACCTTCTGAGCCTCAGTGTCCTCTGTGTACTGAGAGTAGGCAGCTAGACAGCAAGTCCCAAGTGTGGGACTGCAGATTAGTACTTGATAAACTGCATAGGATGCCTGCTATGGTCAGAGTTTGTATCTCCCCTACACTAACATGGGAAAATCCTGGCGCTGAAGGCAATGGAACTGAGAGGTAGGGCCTCTGGGAGGCAGAGGTCTCATGAATAAGATTAGTGACCTTATAAAAGAGGCCCAAAAGAGCTCATCTGTTCCATCTGAGGGTGCAGTGAGAAGACAGCCCTCTATGGAGTTAAGTAGGTACTCACCAAACACCAAATCTGCTGGCACCTTGAGCTTGGACTTCCCATCCTCTCAAACTGTGAGAAATAAATTTCTGTGGTTTATGTGCCACCAGTTTGTGGCACTGTGGTTTGGTAGCCTGAAAGGACTGAGACAGTACTTTTGTGGAATTTACTAACAGGGCCAATGGGGAAGAGGAGCAGACACTTAGGGTACCATCCGCCCCAGGATCTTACCTTTACAAAAGGCCTCAAATGTTAATTGCACTATCACCAACTGAAATTGCACGTACATCATTTTATTTTGAACATATGTTAAAACAATGAATTCAGTAAATGTAAGCATATTAAAAGTCAGTTTTGTCTACTCTGTTGGTGGCATATTTTTTCAATTTCATTATGACAATAGCTTTAAAAAATGGAAATAGCTTAAATCTCTCACCACCTTTGTGTTTCTGCAAATGCCTATGCCTGACCCCTATAAATTCCATTTCAGTTGCTCTTCAAGAGGGCCTAATCCTCTGTATTTTAAATCGCAGTCTAGGCAGTCATGCTTAGTGGCTCACGCCTGTAATCCCAGCACTTTAGGAGGCCAAGGCTGGAGGATCACTTAATATAAGGAATTTGAGGCCAGCCTGCACAACACAGTGAGAACTTGTCTCTACAAAAACAAAAACAAAAATTAGCCGGGTGTGGTGCCATGTGCCTATAGTCTCTGCTACTCTGGAGACTGAGGCAAGAGGAACACTTGAACTTAAGAGTTCGAGGCTGCAGCGAACTATGATTGCACAACTGTTCTCCAGCCTGGGTGGCAGAGCGAGACCCTATCTCTAAATAAATTAATTAACAAAATAAATTAATTAAAAGCATTCTATGTGATTCTGAGCAGGTAAGCAGGTGTCCTTGGAGCACTTTAACAAGGAGAGCTTTGGCTAAAAAGAAAAGAAAAAAAAAGATACCTTTCCTAGGATGTTAGAAAAAGGGAAACACAGAGAATTGTGGATACTTGAAAAGTTAAAGCTATAACATTTGCCTTCACCTCTTTCTCCACCTAGCAAACTCCTGCCTATTCTTTGAGGAATATCTGCCCAGCTCAAATATTACATCCTCTGTGAAAGCCTTTAGACAGTCTTCTATACATCAGTTATTGCACCATCCACTGAGCTGTGAGTTTCTGGAGAGAGTATACCTTGGTTATATCTAATTTATCTCTGTCTGCCCAGACTCTACTACACTGCCTGGCACCAGGCATATTCAATATCTTTGATGGCTAGAATGTTTTATTTTGTACCGTTTTTCCCTGTTACAGTTCATCCCAGAAGACCGGAAATTTCGGGAAAGGATCATAGATTCTGATTCTACATCGCTGAAGATTACATTCTGGCACAACGCCTGAGATGAGAAGGAATTGCTCTTGAGCTATGCAAAGGTAAAGGTCTCAGCCCTACCTGCCTTGATTTCCATCCCCACACACCAGGAAGCAGTGGCTGTATGTGGAGCACTGGGCTAGATTTCCTCCCTTTTTAACTCTTTAGCTGAATGCCATTAAGCAGGGAATACCCTGAAAAGTCAGAGGTGACTGGTAACCTTGTGATGTACTTTTTTTTTCCCTTACATGGGCAAAGATGGAGTTGGCATGTCCAACCTGACAATTAAATTCATGCAAAGGATGAAAATCTAGTTATCTTACAATTCCTATAGGGGAAAAAATTCCTATAATTTATGTCACAAAATCAGCTTTATCATAGTTTCACTGGTATTGATTGGGTTGATTTATATAGGATATTTACAATACCAGTTCTATCATTACTTCTAATAATGACAACAGCTGGACTTCATTGTGTTTAATATGTGCCAGGGATTATACTAATTTCAATGCCTTATCTCATTTAATCTTCTCAGTAACTCTCTGAGTTGATGTGATTCCAAGAACTTCTATACTTTTAAATTTATTTTTACAGGTGAGAAAATCAAGGCTAAGTGTTTAACTAAGTAGCTCAACGTCATAAATGGGAGAGCCAGAAACTGAACACATGCCCATTTGATACAGAGTTCTTAATTACTACTCTATATGGAGCTGTCAATCTCAATCTTCAATTCAAAGCATTAAGAGATATTTTGAGCTAGCAGAAGTCTCTAAGATTCATGTAGATATCCAGGGAGCAAGAAGAACCTTGAATCTGAAGCTTCTGATTATGGCCAGAGTTTGATCATTTCATCTAAACAGTAGAAACCCACAGAGAGCATGAAATAATTTATACCAAAGTCAGAAGAATGCAATTTCACTTTCTCTATTTTCCCCAATTGAGTATATCTTTTCTTTGACTTTGTTCACAATCTTTGTTAGGTTGTACGTCTAATCTCATAAGACAGCTAACCCTATTCTAATAAAGAAAAAGCAAGCTGGACGATGGTAACCTGTAAGAGTAACTCATCTCCTAATCCAAGGGTCCTTTTCCTTAGGTTCAAAGGGCTGAGAGATACTCAAAGTGCAGTAAACTTCTAGGTGGTAACGTTTCCATGAAATAGAAAAGTCACTGAGAGCTTAAATCAAATGCCAAAGGCTGTTACCTGATTTCATTGATCTGAGTTATTTAATATGCAAGAAGTGTGACTGTGTGCCTTATTAATAAAATAAAGAAAAGAAAATGAAGATGAGAAGAGAAGGGAAAAGAAGGGAAGGAAATGGAGAGAAAGGCATGAAAAGGGAGAAAGGAAGGGGAAAACCAGGGAGGGGAGCTTATTGTCTTCTCGTTTGTTTTCACCATTAAGTGTTGAGGAGAAAGTATGTTGACCTTTCCCATCCTTTATCCCCTCAGGTAGAAAGAGGAATAAAGGAAGTATTTCAATTCTATCTCCAGTGATTTGACAAGGATTAAGCTAAATGAATCCCCATTTGCAAAGAAAGCAGCCTAAGTAAACAAAAACTCCTGGGATGCAGACAAATACACATCAGGAACTAGAGCCCTTCTTCCAATAGGCAGTAAACCCAGCACTGACATTCAAATGAAAATTCTGAAACTGATCTTTCAGACTATTTCTGAATGGTTGTCCCACTCACCTTCTTTTTCTCCTTACACAGTGAAATTTAGATGGGTTTCATGAAAAAACTGAAGACCATTTGTTACAATGCAAATATACAAAGGAGATTAAAGGCTTGTTTGAATGAGTGGTTTTTCCGGCCAGTATATACTTACATATATACACGAACACACACTTACTCAGAGAAAAAGCATACTCCTTAAAATTTCATGAGTTGTATATTCAGGGAGATTTTTTTCAAACTTCTTATATGAGACACAAAGGTATAAAAGCTAAAATATGGACAATGTAAAACACAGATAGCCAAGCATGTATATTTCATTGAGTAAGACTATCGTAGCTTCTAACCACGTTATGTGCATGTTATAAGCATAAAACAAGGCCCTGGCTTAAAAATTTTGTAGTCTTCTTAGGAATAAGACAATCACATATGAAACAAGAGTGCAATAAACTCAGTAGAATTCAGAACTTAATTGTGTTCTACAAGTTACAGAGAAGGGAGGTCAACAAGGGCTAAAATTTCTCCTTTCCATGTCTCAGAAGCTACACAGATATTTTTCCCAAATGGGTTGACCTTACTAAACTTAAAGTGATTTACGAGAATAGAGAGGATTTTTATAGCAAGAATAGAGCAAAAAGGACATTCTGGGCAAGGGGAATAGCTAGAACAAAAGAAAAAGGGAGCTAGAAATCAGCCTGCTGTCTTCCTAATACTTCCCTGAGAACGCCTTGAACAAACGTGGAAGAAAAGAGAGGGAGAAGCAGAGTGGAGACTGGTGATGAAGTATCAACCATCAGAAACTATCTGTAAGATGGTAGACTAACAAAAGAAAAGAAAAAGAAATGATAGGTAGAAGGAGATATGAGTTTGAGAACTATGAATGGATAGATATTGGATTTTCTCCCTGCCTGTCACTTTAAGGAAGTAAACCAAGGCCCACAGAGGTGAAAGACACTCTATGCCAGGCAGGGTCTTCAGGCTAGCCTACCATGTTCCCACTACCTGTCTGTCTCTTTCCAGTGGGTGGTACTCCCCCAGAAGTTTCACCTTTCCTAACACCAGAATTTAGTTTGAGAGTTCAGAGATTTGATACTCCTCAAATTTAAATAGCTATCTTCTGAATATTCCTTCTGAAACTCTCTGAACTTAAAAGCAAGAAGATAAATTTTAAGATTTATTCTTTTTTGATGGTGTTCATATTTTTGTTTTAATCTGCAAAGTTAAGGCCATATGGAGAGCAGCTAACTTGATAACTACATCTCAAAAAAAAACATGTTTGATATTGCTGTCATCTGAAAATGCCTATCTATAGAATGACTGGAGGGCAAGCAATAAATGTGGCAGTGGTAGGTCTATTTCCCAACTCCAGAATGTTCTAGATGTGTGAATTTGGGTGACTTATTTCATCTCTATAAAATTCAGTTCCTCCATCTGTAAAGTTAGATTGATAAAATCACCCACCTCCTGGTGATGCTGTGAAGACCAAATAAGACAAGGCATGTAAAGTACTTAGTAAAGGGCTTAACACATGTCAAGTTCTCCATAAATGTTACCTATTATTAGCTATAATACTATCAAATAAATGTTACCCATTATTAATGATACCTTAAAATACATGACACTCTAAAAGAAAATTTGATAAACTCTAGAATAGCAGAGTCTGTGCCGATTTGTATATCTCATATGAAATTCTCTTAGCAACTGACTTTGCTTTCTAGTTAACACATGAAGTTTATTTTTATATTAACGAATAGATAGACTGAGCACATGCTTCAGACCTAGCAAAGCAGGAATCCTCATAAATGACATATCACTTATTCAATGAATGCATTCAGAATTGTGTAATCGGAATGCTTAGAACTAAGATATCTTAATTTTGACATACATTAAAGCTCTGTTTTACACTTTATTATTGTTTACATGTGTGTTTCTATACGTAAGATAATAATTGCTGAGTTTAGAGGCTCTAAGGATCTTAGGCTGGGCATAGTGTGGAAGGGCCTAGGGGTGAACCCCAGGGGTACTATGAAGTTGTTGAAAGTGTACACAAATCTTGGATTCTTGAAATCATTTTGGGAAAAGGTTTACAGATTCTCAAAGGAGTCCATGGCAATAAAAGCTTAAAATATCTATTCAACACTATCAATAAGAGAATGATGAAATCAACATGGTACACATATATAATAAACTTATCAGTAGCAGTTCTTATAATTGGGTAGATCTATATATTTTGAATTGAACAAAAGCCTATGATATAGTAAGTGATAAAAACAAATTACAGAATTTTTTTTAGAGTTGTGAAATTATGTTTATGGTACATACTTTTATATATCCTTAATACCAGTATTTCTAAGAAAACATATCATTTCTCAATTATAAGTTGATTTCCCCCCACAGTTTAATATTTATGAAATCAGAATTCACCTTATAATCAAAATATACATCTAGGGAAGTGTTTCTTTGTTCTCTCCTCAAAAAACTCTTATTGTTATGTAAGTCTTGTAATTGTAGGTGAGTTGAAATAAAAAAGATGATACATGTCAGCAAACATCAATTTTGTGACTTAAAAAAAAAAAAACCACCAAAGTTGATAAGTTTTAAGCCCCTTTTTTTGATTCCATGTTATATTCAAATAAAGTCGATCTCAGGAATGTTTATCTACCTATAGAAATTCATTATTTGCATATCACTGGTATAATTAAATGCTAGTTCCTTAAACCTCCTTATTTTTAAAACAGTACTACCAAGAAATGTTGGAAGTAGAGAGCTTTCTGTTACCCCTCAAATAATTTCACATGGACAGAAATACATGATAATATGTATGTTACTATAGAGTTCTTATACTATGTGAGGAACTGGCCTAAGCACTTTATATACATTATCTTAATTTTTACAGTAATGATATAAGATAAATTTAGTATATTAAGCTCAATTTATAACTAAAAATAATGAGGCTTGGAGATTAAAAATTCGGCTGAGTCTATAGCTGGTGTAAAGCAGTGGTAGGAATCTGATCCATCCCTGCCACCTCAGAGTTCATCTTTAACCACTGTACTGCTTCTCTTTCACTTCTTCTAGCTCCACCCTTTTGACCAGAGAAATCGTACAAATGTACCTGGAAATTCGTGTCTATGTCCACCTGTGATTAAGCCAGAGTATTCCCCAGAAAGGAGAATAATGAGCAGTAACACAAAGGAAACCCGTGTAGGGAATTTATTCTAAGGTCTTTCAAAAGGAAATGTGCTCATGAGGCCCTACTTCCCCCAGAGTGCACCAGTGTCTGGGTGAGGCCCCTTGGGGAACAACACTATTTCCAAGGGTTCCTACAAGTTTGGCAGCAGCAGGTGGCAAACGTTAGCCCTCGTCTACGTCTAATTAAAATTTTGTCAGGTCAGCTTCTGTTTAGATTTCCAAGGTCTGAGCAGCTCAAAAGGCATGTTACCGTCTTAGAAGCTGAATGGAATGAACAAAATCAAATTAAATGTGATTTACCAGTTGATTCAGGCTTGTTGGCTTCAGAAGTGAGTGTTGGTATCAGCAGAGCTGAAGATATTCAGAGAGGTTAAAAATAAATGGCTGAAAAAATGAGTCTCAAAACCCGTTAGTGCCAACTCAGATCATTTGTTTTCATTAATCATTTCAATGTTCAGATTTCACATGTTAAAATAATTCAAAACTAATTTTGTACCACCTTTTGATATGAAGTCATAGCAAGTGGCTGCCACTGAAGCACATGAAAAATTATGTGTCTCCATTTCTTCAGGAACAGGGCACAACCAAATTACTCCATCGTAAATTTTACCATCCACAATTCAGTGCTCTGTAGGGACTGTGTTCAATTTGCTAGATTCTGCAACCACAGAAACCAGAGAGCAAATAGTCCAGGTTAGACAAACTGGAATAAAAGCTTTTTCCAAGTAGCACCAGTTTTGGAGGAGAGAACAAGAGAATGTGTGTCACCAGTGTTTGGGGTGAGAGGAGTATTAGCTGACACCATTTATTCCCTTGTATTCATTCAGCTATCATTCTCTGCCAGTACATCCCCACTTCATATTCAATATGAACCTCACAGTTTCCTGTCGCCTGCAGTTTCTTCATAGCTCTGCCCTTACTACCGTCTCTCATTCTTGGTATCAGTCCCCAAGCCTAGAGAATCAACAGTCCTAGTTTGTTTGCCATTGAGATTATTGCAATCTTAAGAAGTGGACATGATCATATTATACCTCTGCTTTATTTTCTTTATTTTTTAATTGACAAGTAAAAATAGCATATAGTGATAGTGTACAACATGATGTTTTAATAGATGTATACATTGTGGAATAGCTAAATCAAGCTATTTAACATATGCATGAACACATACACCTATGTTTTTGTGATAAGAATAGTTAAAATCTACTCTCTTAGCAATTTCCATATATAATATGTTGTGATTAACAGTAGTAACTATGATATACAGTAGATCTCTTGAACTTACTTCTACTATCTCACTGAAATTTTGTGAACTTTGACCAACATCCTTCCAATCCCCCACACCACAGCCTCTGGTAACCACCAGTCTACTCTCTGTTTCTATGAGTTTGACTTTTTCACACTCCACATATAAGTGAGATCCTGCAATTTTTGTCTTTATGAGTCTGGTTTACTTAACATAATGCCCTCCAGCTTCATACATGTTGTTGAAAATGACAAGATTCCTTTCTTTTTTTTTTTTCTGAGACAGAGTTTTGCTCTTGTTGCCCAGGCTGGAGTGCAATGGCACATTCTCGGCTCACTGCAACCTCAGCCTCCTGGGTTCAAGTGATTCTCCTGCCTCAGCCTCCCAAGTAGCTGGGATTACAGGCATGTGCCACCATGCACAGCTAATTTTTTGTATTTTTAGTAGAAACGGGGTTTCACCATGTTGGCCAGGATGGTCTCGATCTCTTGACCTCGTGATCCACCTGCCTTGGCCTCCCAAAGTGCTGGGATTACAGGCGTGAGCCACCATGCTCGGCAAGATATCTTTCTTATTAAGGCTAATATTAATCCATTGTCTATATACAGCATAATACATTTTCTTTATTCATTCACTGATGGACACCTATGTTGGTTTTATACTTTAGCTATTGTGAATACTGCTATAGTAAACATGGGAATGCAGATATCTCTTCCACTTACTGATTTCATGTCCTTTGGATATATATTAAGCAGAAGTGAGATTGTTGGATCACACAGTAGTTCTATTGTTACTACTTTAAGGAACCTCCATACTCTTTTCCATAATAGACGTACTAACTTACATTTTCATGAACAGTGTGCAAGGATTTCCTTTTCTCCACACCCTCACCAACAATTATCTTTTGTCTTTTAGCCATTCTCACAGATATAATGTGATACTGCATTGTGGTTTTAATTGGCAGTTCCCTGATGATTAGTGATATCATATGTTCTTGCTTTAAAATAGTGGCTGCCTACTTATTACCTACAGAATCAAATTCAAATCTGTTAGTACCTTGTACAAGATGATCAAGACACATTCACAGAATGAATAACAAAGGGAAAGATAAGGCAGACACAGGGAACAAACGACAAAGATCAAAGGTCTTCTCCATAAAACATTTTGAAGGGAAGTAATACATGTTTCTGATCATAAGCACTCTCATCTGTTATTTATCAGATACATACAACCAACTGTGCAACTCATTTTTAAAGCACAGTTTATTTCAGTGGTGTCTAAACCTAGATTTTGAATTAAAATGCAATTTCCTTGCTTCTTACAAATTAATTTTTCTTTACATATCTGGATTTGGGGTTAATGGAATTCAGCATGGAAAATTTATACAAGTTTCATGATACTCAGAATGCTCTAGGAAAAAAAATACGAGAGTCTCACCACAAAATATTCACATATGATAGAGAAGACCAGTAACAATCACTGTGTAGAAATAACAGAAGAGTAAAGAGAGAGAAAAAAGAAACTACCCATGCAAGTTTACCTTAAAAGAGAAATATCATAATCTCATTAAAATATCAATTGCCTGATGCTGCAAAAAATGTTTTCTTTTCTGGACATGCATAGAATGGTACAGAACTCAGTACCAACAGATTCTAACAGCCCAAACTGGAATGTCTATCATTAATTCTATAAGTAATGAACTATCTATCATTAAGTGTCTCATTTGCTGGGGATTTATTGCAGCAAAGAGGGGCAATATGGGAATAAAAACTCTGTTATATACCAAGGAATTTGGGAAAAGTCACTAACATACAAATCAGACTTCTTTTTCTGTAAAATATTAACATATCAGGATGCTTTATAATTTAATATTGAAATGATTTTATAGTATGTATCTCTGTCTTACGCCTTTACTGCTCCAGGGCAGACTTCACAAGAATGAGATAGTATTTATTTTTCTTCTTATATGAAAAATAACCAGGCCTTGTGTTTGCAGTTCTGGACTCCCTGCCCTGGAAAGTAATTAATTTTTTTTATGTGGTCTGAAACCTAAAAACAGGCATTACCAGGGCTGGGTGCGGTGGATCACGCCTGTAATCCCAGCACTTTGGGAGGCTGAAGTGGACGGATCACCTGAGGTCAGAAGTTCGAGACCAGCCTGGCCAACATGGTGAAACCTTGTCTCTACTAAAAATACAAAATATTAGCTGGGTGCGGTGTCACACACCTGTAGTCTCAGCTACTGGAGAGACTGAGGCAGGAGAATTGCTTGAACCCAGGAAGCGGTGAACCAAGATAGCACCACTGCGCTCTAGCCTGGGTAATAAGAGTGAAACTCTGTCTCAAAAAATAAAAACAAACAAACAAACAAACAAACAAAAACAGGCACTACCACAGGAAGGTAGGGTAACTGGAGCACTGAAGCTTAAAAAAACCTCTACCACCCAGGGTTTTGTTAATGCTAGTATTTAAAAACTAAAATACCTACAGGGGCCATAACTTAAATGTGTAAATTATTCTGGATAATTCCCTAGCAGGCCTGTGGGCCCAAACTGGACAGTTCAGTTTCTGTCTTAAGAGATTCAAGTTCAAATATTTACCATAACCTTCCTAACAAAATGTTCAGAATTTGGCATTCTGCTGCTTGTTTGGAGTGTGTTAAGTCTCATCAAGAGGATAAAGCTGCCTCCCCTACAGGAAGGGGTTGGCAGCTGTGTGGCTTTGCGGTTAAAGAAGGTCAAGGTGCTAATCATGTAGGAGAGAGTTTAGGGGTCCAAGATAGGGGTTTTAGGATTGATTCCATGGTCACAGAGACCAGAACTTCAGGTGAATGTGATATAGTGTGATGGGGAAAGGTCGTGGCTCAAGTGGGGATGGCAGCATGAGATCCTTGGGCCAAGTGATAGGACCCCAGGGCAGTGGCTGACAGATGGGAAAGGACTAGCTCTCAGCACAGCAGGAAAACAGTGGGACCAGCACAGACTGAAGGCCTCTCTCCATCTTGTGGGCTAAGTCTTGAGGTAGTTAGAGGAAACAAAGAGGTGAGAAGATTTATAAAATTGCCTAATATTGGACATCTTTGCCAATCTTAGTGAATGAAGGCTTACGCTGGATTTACTTCGATTCAGAAAGAAAGAAATGATTGTGACATCCCTACACTGTATAGCAATCTATAGCTTTCTCAGGAATGATGAAAATCATAACTGCCATTTGTCAACTGCTTGTGTGTTTCACATATATTACTATCTTTAATATTGAAAAATTCACCTGCTAAATAACATTACTGGGGCACAGAGAGTTGAGCTTGCCCAAGGTCACGTAGCTGGCAAAGGGGTAGAGTCAAACTTCAAATCCACGCAGTTAGAAGTACACAGACCACACATGTAAACGATGCACAGCACCACCTCTTGGGCTTAAATGACAGTGCCTTCCTCCCAAGATGGTTTCAAGTTTCAATGTTGATGAAATAATTGGGAGAGATGTATAAAAATGTTCATTTCTTTTACATTTAAGGTCTGCAATCTAAGGCCCAACAGCCCAGACTAACATGATCCTAAACCATGTTCCTGTGAACCAGAGGCTCCCAAAGTGGAGAAAGAAGAGCAGTCACAGTCCAGCTTTGAAAGCAAAAAACTGAGAGGCCCTCACATCCACAGAACCATTTTTGCCTTTCCACAGGATTTCTTTAGCCCCCTGCACCTACTCTCTCTTCCAACTCCTGGAAATTGCATTTACAATAGGAGATCAAGGGGCTGGTAGGTGTTAGTCAAAATTGCTGGAGCAAGGGTCAACCTTCTCTAAACACGATTGTGAACTAGAATAAACAAACACAACAAATAAACAATATTTTTTAAGCTGAAGGAGTCTATTAATTTTGAGACCCTAGAATCCTCTACGAGAATTTTTTTTAGCATCTTAATTTCAGTTAAAAATTTTGAAAATAACAAAGCATGTTCTAAATTATTCAGAATACAGTATCTTTGTAACTGACTCTGGCCATAGGAGTGAGCATGGAAAAAAGAGAAGCTATTTATTTGAATTCCTCAAGTTCTCAAACTTGAGAAGAAGTTCAATTACTGGCCAGTTCAATAGGCTGAAGTAATATGATGAGGAAGATGGGTAGTGTATTTTAGAAAAGCATTGAATTCAAAGTCAGACATCGTGGCTGGGCTATTTACCATCTGGTGACTTAAAGCAAGGCACTGTATCTCTCTAGGCCTCATTTTTAGTTCTCATCTGTAAAAACTGGGATGATGATGGTGATGATAATTACTATGATAGAGGTAATAATAATAAGGCCAGCCATATCTCAAATATCAAATGTTTTCTTGTATTTCAAGTGCTTTGTGGTGCTATAGACAGATAACACTAGAAACAGAAACACATATATGTCTTGTGGGAGATGCTGAAGGCAGAAGTCAGTGAACTGGCGAGCAGAACAAATGAGAGGACGCAAATTGGATGAAGGAGGTAGAAAGATAGGAAAGTTACAGGCATAGGAATGTAGATAAAGAAAAGAGTCAAAGAGTGGAAGTAAGTTCTATCCCCAGAGAAATCAGAAAAGGTTTACATGCAGAAACTAGGTTAGGCAGCAAACAGTTTCTGTGCTGCCTGTGTATACTTAGGGTATGAGAGACAAAAATAATAGGGCTGGAGCCACTGGGTCATGAGGTCAGTTCCTACACCAGCTGCTGTGCTGAGAAGAGATGGCAGCTCTCTGTAGGGTTGTTTTGGTCACTCTTGAGCCTAATGCATGCTCCCAGGCAGAAGAGGTCCCCCAGATGAGAAAGTTTGCCATCCCAAAGTAGAAGCCTCCCGCTTCAATGTGGGCCTACAAGGGGACAGCTGTCAGCACACTCAGTACATTCCCGAGAAATCTCAGGCTCAGCCTTTCCACTTGCTGTTTCCTCTGCCTGCAGTCCTCTTCCTTCAGCATCTCATGAGTCTGGCTTCTTCCCACCTAGAGGCTGTCCTGACACCCCTCCCTGAAGCCAACCTCCTCTACCACTCCCATCATATCATAACCTGTTTATTTCCTCCATAGTACCCACTACCAACTGAGAGTATGTCTTTGTTTTGCATTTATTTCTTTAAAGTCAGCCTCTCCTACCAAACTGTGTTGTCCAATACAGTAGCCATTAGTCCCATGTGACTATTTAAATTTAAATATATTGAAGTCAAATAATTCCATCCACTATCTACAGCTTAAGTGCTCAGTGGCCACATGGGACTAGAGGGTACTACATTGAACAGCAAATCATTTCCTAATGTAATCTAATCACATTAGAACATTTCCATCATCAAAGAAACTTCTGCTGGAAGAATAAAACTAGACCCCTGTCTATCACCATATACACAAATAAAAGTCAAAATGATTGAAGACTTAAATCTATGACCCCAAACTATGAAACTACTACAAAAAAATTGTGGAAAATATCCAGGACTTCGGTCTAGGCAAAGATTTCTTGAGTGTAGGCACAAGCATAAGAAACCAAAACCAACATGGACAAATGGGATCACATCAAGTTAAAAAGCTTCTGCACAGCAAAGGATTCAACCAACAAAGTGAAGAGACAACTCAGAGAATGGGAGAAAATATCTGCAAACTACCTATCTGACAAGGTATTAAGAATCCCTTGAATGTGTAAGGAGCTCAATAACTTATCTCAGGATGTATAAGGAGCTCAAATAACTATAGGGAAAAGTCTAATAATTCAATCAAAATGGTCGAAAGATTTGAGTAGACATTTCTCAAAAGAAGATATACAAATGGCAAACAAACATATGAAAAGGTGCTCAACATCACTGATCATCAGAGAAATGCAAATCAAAACTACAATGAGATATTATCTCACTGCAGTTCAAATAGCTTATATTCAAAAGACAGGCAATAACAAATGCTGGTGAGGATGTGGAGAAAAGGGAAACTTTGGTATATACTGTTGGTGGGAATGTAAATGGCACAACCACTTTGGAGAATATTTTGGAGGCTCCTGAAAAAACTAAAAATTGGGCTACCATATCATCCAGCAATCTCACTGCTGGGTATATACCCAAAAGAAAGGAAATCAGTATGTCAAAGAGATATCTGCACTCCCATGTTTGTCGCAGCATGGTTTTCAATAGCTAAGCTTTGAAAGCAACCTAGGTGTCCATCAGCAGGTGAATGGATAAAGAAAATGTGGTACATAGACACAATGGAGTAATATTCAACCGTAAAAAGAATGAGATCTAGTAATTTGCAGCAACATGGATAAAACTGGAGATCATTTTGTTAAGTGAAATAAAGCCAGGCACAGAAAAGCAAACACTGCATGTTCCCACTTATTTGTGGGATCTAAAAATCAAAACAATTGAACTCATGAACACAGAGAGTAGAACGATAGTTACCAGAGGCTAGGAAGGGTAGTGAGGGACTTGGGGGAGATGCAGGTAGTTAACAGGTACAAAAAATAATAGGAAGAATGAATACAACCTATTATTTGATAGAGTGACTCCACTCAATAATAACTGAATGGTCCATTTTAAAATAACTTAACGAGTATAATCAGATTGCTTGTAACTCACAAGAGAAATGCTTGAGGGCATGGATACCCGATTCCCCATGATGTACTTATTTCACATTGCATGCCTGTATCAAAGCATCTCGTGTACCCCTTAAATATATATATACCTACTATGTATCCACAGAAATAAAAAATAAAATATTTTTTTATAAAAAAAAAGTCTGTGGGACAGCACTAACCTAGAATTTATGTTCCTAACAGCAAGACTTAATCTTCTTCACTGCTGTATTCCCATTCTCTGAGAGTGTGCATGGCATACATAGGTACTCAGTAAATATCTTCTGAATGAATGGATAAGAGGAAGAAAAACCCAAAAGTTTACATTCATCATGGGTAAAAATAAAAGATAAATAATGTGGTTGAGAAAAACAAATGTACAGACTGAAATTACTCACGAATTCTCAATATCTAATATGTAGGCAGGCTATAAACTTGATGTGTAACACGTGGGTTATTTTCCCTTTTCTGCTAACTAAACTTTTTAACATAATAAAACAGTCCCATATTTCAGATATTCCCAGAAGATCTCTGAAAAGGTGAAAGCAATAATGTGCTACTGAAAAACTTTCATGAAACGGCTTGCATAAGACACTGTAACTAACTCACTGATCCTACTGTTACACAAATGTGCTCTATTCATTAATGGGTGACAAAGAATGAGAAAGTAAGATTTTTATTTCCTATCGTGCTAAGCATACTCAGTTTTTTTCATTTAATAAATATATGAGCACCTGATACAGGAAACTGAAAGTGCCTTGATCTCCCAAATCCAAACTCTATGTCCTACTATGGCTGAGAAAATATCAGCCAGAGTTGCTGAGTTCCTCTCTTGTAATACATTGAATTAACCAGTTGGTAATTGGTGAACTCATGCAAACAGTTCTACATTTCAAAATCAAAAACCAACAACTGAAAACTCGTTTGAAGGTGGTTTTTATTTGTAATAAAATTAATCCACTTTGCTTAGCACAGAAACCTGTTTATTGCAGATGTTCAGATCTTGATTGAGAAAATACTGTGAATCTGAGGGCTTTCCTCCATGGGATGGGCTAAGGTCAAACATGAGGAGAGCACCTTTTTAGATCCATTGCCTAATCTCTATGAGAACTACCCCCCATGTATATGTCTGATTTGGAAAACACTATTTCTCCCCAAGTGAGCAAGGTGAGATGGCATCCTGTTAACTTTCTATCACCCCATCCAGAAGGAAAAAAGGGTGCTGCCTGATCCTGTCAGTTATTCACAGAAGCCGTTTAGTCATGTTGTTACAGAAACTTGGTGTCTTAAGCAGCTCAGCCTGCTGTAACAAAATACCATACATTGGGTGGCTAAACAACAAAAATTACAACTCAGTTATGGAAGGCTGGGAAGTCCAAGATTAAAAAGTGCTATCTTTTTTTTTTTTTTTTTTTTTTTTTTTTTGAGAGGGAGGCTTGCTCTATCACCCAGGCTGGAGTGAAATGGCAAGATCTCAGCTCACTGCAACCTCCCTGTCCTGGGTTTAAGCGATTCTCCCACCTCAGCCTCCTGAGTAGCTGGGATTACAGGCACGCACCACCATGCGCGGCTCATTTTTGTATTTTTAGTAGAGGCGGGGTTTCACCATGTTCGTCAGGCTGGTCTCGAACTCCTGACCTCAGATGATCCACCTGCCTTGGCTTCCCAAAGTGCTGGGGGATTACAGGCATGAGCTACCACACCCAGCCCAGATTCAGTTTTTAATGAGGGCTCTCTTCCTGGCTTGCAGACAGCCACCTTTTTGCTATGTCCACACAGGGTAGAGAGAGAAGTTCTAGGGTCTTTTTTTATAAGGATACTAACCCCACCCTTATGACATTGTCTAAACTTAACTATCCCCCAAAGGCCCTACCTCTTAATACTATCATATTAGGGCTTAAGGCTTCAACATATGAATTTCGAGGGGACACAAATGCCTCTTCCATGACACTTGAACACACTCAGACACACCTTTATCACCAGAACTGTCTCATCCGGCTCCCATGGTTCTCCACAAGCTCACCATCTCCAACTCTGCCTCTCAGATCATGATTTTTAAGCACAACCACAGGATCTTACCCGCCTCCAGCTTCAAAATATCTGGTCACTAGATAGAGTGGAATGGATGAGATTTACCCACAGATCCCCTCCTTTTCTCCCTCATTTAATCTTTGGTATTGCCCTTCTTGGCCATAGTTGATTCTGTTTCAAGTTTTAAAGGGCAGCAGTGACAAGCACTATATTACTCACTATTGGGACAGGAGCATGATTGAGCAGCAGCTTCCAGGAAATGTGCATTGCAGCCTGGCCCTGGGTCATGAACATATTTTAATTAAATTCATTTGCCTTTCCGTGCATTTTATTGTAGCCCTAGCACTTAGCAAACTATTTGATATAGACATTCAAATGACAAATATTTTTGGAAGGAAGGAACGGGGAAGGAGGGAAAGAAGGAGAGGAAGCAAAGTAGGCATGAATATATTTCAACTCTGGGGATTTTAGCTAAGATATCCTGTATTTATTCAATTCCTTGAGGCACTGGACCACACCTAACAAGATCATGTATTTATTGAGTACATTTCTAGTTCCATGTCAGGTACTATGGAGAAAGAAATAATATAGAGAAGTAAAATCACTAAGCAGAGCACTTGGCACACTGTTTGTGTTCCATAAATGTTGAAACATTGAGTTCATGAACAAAAGCTTGGGCAAGGGCAAAAGTAGAAGGGGAGAGGGAGAAAGAAAGAAGATGCAATGTATTTGAGGATGTGGGAAAAAAAGGAGAAAGGGCAGAAATTGAACAACAGTTGTGCAGATAGTAAAGCTAGTGTTAGAGACTGCTGAGTAGTGATTTTGGAGACAGGCAATCCCGGGTTCAAATTTAGCTTCAGCACTTTCTAGCTATGTAATGTCTCTAAGCTTCAGTTTCCTTACTAGTAAAATGAGAATGAAATTGGCATTTGCTTTTAGGGTTGTTGAGAAGATTGACTGAGGTAGTGCACAGAATAAACTAGGCAGAGTACCTGGTACAGAGTAAGGACTTGATAAATAATAGGTGATGATGATGCTGATCAAATGTGATGCTAATCTAGGTAGTTCAAACAGTTGTCCTGTAGATGTGTCAAAGCATTTCTCTGGAATAATGCTTGCCTCAAGTTCCAGCGGATGGATAAATGAGGATGATCTCTCTTCAGTGCATTATAAAGCACAATGTTAGCATCTTTTTTGTTAACCACTAGCAAAATGCTCTGTGCTTTCTAAATGCCCCTTTTCTCTGGTTCCAAAGGATCTAAATATAAGTGAGGAGAATCTGAATAACTGCAATGCATCCCTGAGAGCAACCCTTTGGCCTTCTACCATTATATAGCCCAGCCTTGCTTTTTCAGCTCATTCTTCATCACTCCTATTCTTCAGTCATCCACTTTACTCCAAGTACATGATCTTCATCCCATGTTCTCCATATGCCTGCATATGCCCATAAAATAGGTTCATGTCATGCTATTCCAACTGAGGGTCTCTCTCTAACCCTTAACTCTGTTACTTAAGGATCAATTCAAACTCATCTGTTGTCTTAACCCACAGGATTTTTTTTCTTTCATCAGGCAGTAACAGAAATTCTACTTTCCAAATAATAATCACCCCTGCCCTCCTTTTTATGCAATTTTTATAAAGTATTGAATGTCTACTATGATCCACATGCACTACATAAATACATCAACTTATTTAACTCTCCTGTCAAGCCAATAGGGCCCGGATGAGGCTCAGAAAGATCGAACAACTTGATCAAAGCTACACAACCAGCCCACGGTGGAGACAGAATCTGATCCCAGGTCAACCAGTCTCAAATCTGTGTTCTTTCCACTATCCCATGCTATTATTTAATATGCATGTTTATAGTTTATCCCCCAACTCAATGCCTCTGGGGGACTCATTTTTTAGAACATTTTTTCCCTGGATACAATAATTTGTCATAGTGACTTGGTATAGAAAATCTTGGTCAATGTTTACTGAACCATCAAAAAAGAACCATACCAGCAGCGCTAGGTCTGGGAAAAGATTGGGAAGAAAGTCCGAGCTTACTTTCTCACCTCTTCTCCACCCATTAAAAACTAAGTTCCATTTTCCTCTGATATTATACTCCTAAATAAAAGTAGCTATGTTTTTATTGTTTTCCTTTTGGCCAGGCATGGTTTTTAGCACTTTGCTTTTATCAGTTATCTAAATATTAACAACAATCCTATAGAGTAGATATTATCATTTTCCCCATTTCACCAAAGATACACAGTAAGTGACAAGCTAAGATCTGGACCCAGACACTTTAAAGGTCTTGTTCTCACCCATTCTTCTGCCTTGACTTTATATAGATAGGTCAGGGCTACTCTCTCTAAAAAACTGGTAATTGAACAGAGAGCTGAATGATGATGAGAAGTAGGTCTTGTCAAGAGTTGGTTAAAGAACATTTCAAGAAAGAAAATTATTATAGTCTACAAATGTCTAATATTGCATATAAGTGGTTAATATCTGTACTATCTAAGGGAATCATTAAATTTATGAGGAAAAACCCACAGGCATCAAATATATAAGACTATAAACAATGTACATTACATACAATGTAAATGTAAAACTTAAATTACATTAAGTAAATTCTTGGGAAAATGTCCATGCTTCCTACCATTCATGAAATTTCAAATTAAGAAAATTTTCTATAACACTTTGCACCCAACAGATTAGTAGAACAAACAGCATGCATTAAAGTCATAGCATACTATTGAGAAAATTCTTGTGAAATTGGCGTGTTCACACCCCTAAAGATATAAAAAGTTTGTATTACCTATTTTAGAAAACTACATGAAAATGATTATTAGGAAGTATAAAATTTTTCATGTCCTTTCCCCCCCATAATTTCACTCTATGATATGTATCCTGGAGAAATCATTCTACAGCAAGCAATGCAAAGAGCAATAAATGTCCATTATAAGCAATGGACAAGCAATAAATGTCCATTATAGCCTTAGTTATAATCATAAATATTTTAAATCAAAATGTCTGAAGGTGGACCACAAATAAAGTGAATAGGATACACCAACCCAATGCAATATTATGTAGTAGTTACTAAGACAGTAATTATAAAGATAAGGAAGAAACTTGGGAAAATATTATAAACAGTATGTTAAAGCAATACACACACACACACATACACACACACATATATATATATGTATACATATATATATATATATATATACACCATTATGTATTAATATGAACGCTGACACCCCTCCACACAGATGTCTCTATTGGACTTTATATAGTTTTGAATTACCAGGATCTCAGCAACCTTCTATGTAGTTTTGTGAATATGAGAGGCAGTATGAGTATGCGTGGGTTTGTGTGTGGGCATGATGTGTGTATCAGAGTAAGCAAGTCAGGTTTCAAAGGGAAGGAGGGAGCATATGGATGGAAGTGGATTCATAAGATATGAATAAACACTTTCTTTCTTGGAGCTCTGGTAGAACAATTTGTCTTTTTCATCCAGAAATCATAGAAACAGGCTTACCAAGTACCTACTGCTGAAAACTGGCAACTTCTTTCGTTAATAAAAGGTGGGAAACACAGAGGGTTTTAAAATAATATCCCATATGTAACCAAAGCATAGCACTGATGACCACAGGCCATCCATCAGGCATGGGACAAGGAGCAAAGATGTTTCTGAAGTATTTTCAAGCTAATAGAAGTAAACGATGACATTACAGGGAATCCACAGTGGCAGCTTGCTTACTAATTCACAGCGTGCACATGCAGATGCTCTTCCTGGCTTCCGAATTGCCTCATTTTTGCACAGCCTGTTCCAGTCATGGATAGCAGACTTTGTGCACAATTGTGGACTGGAGTTCAGGCTTGCACACACCTTCATGCTTTGCTCATTGCTTGTGCTGCTGTTACGGACACCACATAGTAAGGTTAGAAGCTGTGTCTGGAACTTGCCCTATTGGCATCCAAGCTCCTTCAGCATTGGCAAAGGGGAAAAGGAATTAGAACTTCTCAGAAACAGATTTTGTAGCAGCTCTGCTTCTCTGAGGGCCAGTGCACAAGACAGCCTGTCTGCCTGGATTGTCTGCCTGGATTCTGTCAGTGGGAAGGTCATGTCTTCTCACAGGAAGGCCTTTTCAGCAAGATGGATGGCATTTGACATGTGGCATCTCCTCTGCCTCTGCTAGTCCTATCCAAAAGCATGAGCAAACTCTACCCAACAGGGGTACTGAAGCCTTTTACCATTTTAACTTTTACTTAATGAGGGATTTTCAGGTTCTTAAAATTGGCAGCTCCCATTTTCAAAGCTACATCTCCATTTTCTCAGTATGACTCTTCATGATCTGGCCTCTCATCGCCTCCTGATGCTCTTTTCCCACCTGCCTTCATCCTCCATCTCTTTCTCACACCTGCCATAGACTGTTCCTCTCCCAGCACTTTGCTCACACTAAATAGCCTTTCTTGTTTCTGTATCATTGTTGTTTTTTCCTTTCTGAGAGGTTCTACTTCATTTTCTTTTATGATTCAGCTCAATTGTCACCTCCCATAGAGCCTTCCCTGGACTCAGCACCTGTCCCCAACCTCACACCCAAACCAAAGTTCTGTTAGAGCCCTTTGCCATGCTCTGTCATTGTGTGTGTGTCTTTCACTAGAACCTGAGATCCTTTAGGATCATTTTTCTACCCCCTGCATCTTTCCCATACTAGACATCCAATATATGGTCATTGAACAATTAGAAGTCATGATCACATGTATAGTTCTCTAGTCTCCACTCAATCCCACCTGTCAGCTCTCCTCCATCCATCCTGGCTGTAAGCTATTTACTTTCTTTTGGTGTGGGTCACATTTTTCTAAAGAGACTTTCTCTGACTTATTCTTATGCCCTCACTTTTAGCAGTATGCTGTACACAGTAGGTTCTTAATAAAGATCATTAATAGTAACATGTCTTCTAGTTAAGGTAAGATGCTACATCATGGGAGTTAATTCTGGGTGAATACTTTGGAGAGCATGGAAGTTCACTTACAATTGCTAAAGATTGCCACCATATATAGCACAAGAAACGTAATTAAGAAAAAGGGATCTGGGCTGGGCATGGTGGCTCATTTCTGTAATTCCAGCACTTTAGAAGGTCAAAGTAGGAAGATCACTTGAGCTCAGCAGTTTGAGATTAGCCTGGGCAACATAGTGAGTCCTGATCTCTACAAAATTTTAAAAAATAGCCAAGTATTGTAGTACATGCCAGTAGTCCCAGTGACTAGGGAGGCTGGGGTGGGAGGATCGCTTAAGCCTAGAAGTTTGAGGTTGCAGGGAGGGGAGGGGAGGAGGGGCGGGGCTCTGGCCTCTAGCTGCCAGTTCATTTCATTATATTTGTTTCATTACCATGTGAAATTTGGTAAGTTAGCTGACCTTTCTAAAACTCAGTTTCATGTCAAACAAGGATAATATTAATTTCCATAGCATTTCCATGAAGATTAAATTATATCATGGAGACAAAGTGCATAACATCGTGCCTGGCACATAGCACACACTCAGCAATTGAAAGCTATTATTACTGTGAATGCCACTAGAAGGGCAAATTTTTGCCATAAGAAGACTTTAAATGTTGTTCACGGGTTTAGAATTGTATACATTTAGATTAGTATCATCAACCATTTGTGTCATTTAATCCTTAAATCTATGAGACAGGTGTTCTTCATAAAGAATAATTACTAGTCTTTCTCAGAAAAGGAAGCAGAAGTCAAGTGATTGGTCAAGGTCACCCACCTCAAGTCCTAAAACCAAGAATTAATATATCCACCCCACCAGGATGCCATCCTTTAAGTGTCCAAGAGTTTAAACTTCCAAGACACATCAGAGGAAGCTCCAAAGTGATTCTATCATGTCAATTCTGAGTAGAGATTTATAAATTCAGTCCCATGTTGATGAAACCCTTCATAACCACACTTAAAAGAACACAGAGTCTGTTGTATAAGCTGGGTCCCTTCAACCTCTGAGGCATTTCATTTTATGTCAGTAGCTTTCTAAGGCAAATATACTCTGGTTTCAAGCTGAGTTGTATGTTTAATAAAGCAACAAAAAGTATACAGCTTGGGAACCTTTAAGCCGAGAGCAAATTGTTGGATAAGGGTAGACCAAAATATTACACTCCCTAAACTTTAGAGTAGGTTCCAGACACAAAGAAAAGATGGGGGAAAAAGAGGAAGACAGATGTGGTAAACTGATGGCATTGATGGACCCATTTCTTCATCTGCCCTTGATTCCGGACTCAGCCATGTGATATGCTTTGTGCACTGGGACATCAGCAAGCATGATGTAAGTAGCAGCATGAAAATCACTTACATCTTGAGGCTTGCTTTCATTCTGGTTCTGCCTTTGCCATGGACATGCCCAGACAAGAATGCTGCGGAATGAGACACATGAAACAGAGCTGAGTTATCCCTCATTATCCCAGCCTGAACAATCTTAGCCAAGCCAACATCTAGCTGACCCCCAAATACACAGAAAGACACACATAGAGAGCTGCAGGCCCACCTGCAGCTGACCACAAACAAATGAGCTGAGTGAGCCCAGCCAACACCAGAATAACCACCTTATCAAGCTGCATACTCTCAGGCGACATAAAGGCTTGTTATCTTCAGTCATTGAGATTCTGGGTGGATTCTTTTCAGCATTATTGATGAAATACATAACTGATATACAAGGAGCCAGATGAGAAGAACAGAAGAACAGCCACATTGTTAAAAAAAACATATATTATTTTTCAAGAGCTTTCCACTGGAGTGGAAGCTCCTTCTGCTCAATTGCTCAGTGATTACAATGCTATTGAATAGATTACTGAAATGTTCTTATATTAATAATCTCACCCTGAAAGACCTAAAGCACATAATACAATTACTTTTTAAGATTTCATTGCTTAGGAAAAAAGCACAAGTAGCATTATAACATATTTACTAATGGGTTTTACAATAGTAAGATGATATGGTTTGGCTGTGTCTCCACCCAAATCTCATCTTGTATTGTAGCTCCCATATTTCCCATGAGTTGTAAGAGGGACCCGGTGAGAGGTAATTGAATCATGGTGGTGCGTCTTTCCCATGCTGTTTTCATGATAGTGAATAAGTAGCACTAAATCCACTGGTTTCATAAGGGGGGATTCCCCTGCACAAGCCTCTTGCCTGCTACCATGTAGGACATGCCTTTATCCTCCTTTGCCTTCTACCATGATTGTGAGGCCTTCCCAGCCTCGGTGAGTCCTTTAAACCTTTTGTTCTTTATAAATTACCCAGTCCTTGGGTATGTCTTTATTAGCAGTGTGAGAACTAATATATAAGATCAAATGGAGATCTGGCTGTTTCTTTGAAGGATGCCAAGTGTTAGTTAGTATTTTTAGTGCCGCCTCCAACCCCCAACTCCTTATGTGCATATTGGTTCTCTAGATAAAACTTCTCCAATTTCTTACTGAACTATTTGCAGTTCTAGGAGATATGCAGAGAACAGAAGTTGAGTCTTGTCAGTCAGTGCGTAGACTTTAAATTAATCCTCCTATTTCCAGTAAAGTATCTCAGCATTGCCCTCTGTTGGGCATGTGGTCCCTGGTTCAGTTATTTGAAGACAATTCTCTCCACTACTGCCAGGTGGAAAAAGTGGGTTGCTTGGCTTGTGCAAGGTAAGTGATCGATCAGGTAGCTAACTGCTCCCTATGCAGGCTTTCAGAGAATGCCTGTGTTTACAGCCACATTCCCTCTCCAGGCCCCCTGGGCCTTGCCTGAGTCATAGACTTGGCCTTATTTTGTTTCTTTCCCTTCTAGTTAGACTCAGCTTTCTCTTCTTTATCAAGTCAGTCATTACTTGTGCATCTACTTTCTAACTTCCAAAATCATGTTTCTCATCCAATGTCATCTTGCAGACCATTCTCTTTGTTTTTGCAGTTTTAAGACATTTTACTCCTCTTTGGGCATTTTAGAGGTGTTTGACAGGAATCAGAGGAGGAAAATAAAACCTGTTGCTTTCGTCTGTTGTCTTTTGCCAACAGGCCCTCTCCTTTACTTTTTAACATGCACGGGTTTCTTTTAAGAATTCCTGGCATCTTTCTATAATCCTAATCGTCAGAGGGTCACAATTATGAACGCTCTGAGCTTAAGAATTATTTAACCCTAAATAGCATAAAGGAGCTTTCTTACTTACTTCCTTGGTAGAACTTAGGTGTCAGGAAAGTTTCAGTTTAGAAAAGAGTTGAATTCAAGTGCAACAAAGCATTTTTATAGATAATCACATTCAATGCATTCTTCTCCATTTAGTTAGCTCTGAGACCTTCCCACTGCTCCTTAAGGATAGAGAGTATTCCTAGGATATTGTTAGAATTTTCTCAGACTCTTAATGACATGATATCAATATTGGTGAGTAACATTGTACCTTCAATTATCAGATCTCAGGGTCTTCAAGTCTATAGGGAATATCTAAAATAGAATGACTATAAATCACACCTTCCTGATGTTCTTCCTAAGGTTGGTGGACTGAACATATGATATATGTGAAAGTATTTTGCAAACTTGTAGGAACTAGGCAACAATTTGTGTTTCTGTTTGTTTGATTGACTGTTTATTTGTAGAAGCTTATTTCTTGGCACCACCTGAAAATTCATATCCAACTTTACTAATATCATACTCCTTCAAATATGTTTAACAAATTGATTCAAGGCCACCAACAAAATCTGTTGCTATTTTGGTACATAATAGAGCTTTGTGATTTCCTGTAGCAAAATCTGAGAGGGCCAATAAAATGCTTTCATCGATTGCAGTGTCACTTTTAGGTGCTGCAATGGCTCCAAACTAGAGCCATCTTTTAACACTCGGCTGTGGATTTACTTTTCATGGTCTTGGGATCCAGTGGGTAAATACAGCCTCTGCATTAATACTAACCTGAAGAGACAAACCTCTCAGGAGGACCATCTTCTCTTTATGCTTTTCCAACCCTGGGGCCATAAATCCTATCAGCCTGCAGAGATGAAGCATTCTAACTATTACAGTGGCACAGAGGTGTTCTTTGAATGAACCAAGCTAATAAAAATTAAAGTTCAAAGTCACTGGGCAGTCTAAGACATTCATTACACCTGTGCTGAGCCAGTCAGGCCTGATCAGCCAAATACGCATCAGGCCAGTGAGTGTGCAGGAGAAAGTAAATACCTCTAAGATTCACCTTGTTTCCTCCCAGGGGTGTCAACATTGTGAGATGCAAACAATATTTCAAATAAATATGCCTTGAAAAGCACTAGAGGTCTTTAAAAAACTGCTCTGAGTCTCAAAGCTGGGATATAGATGGGTGGTCATATTAATAGTTCATTCTATAAAAAATTAGGAACAGATTAAAAATCACTGTGGTAGCCAATCCGAACTAAGAACAATTTGCATCAATGAATCAGGCAACGAGAAATAAAATGCTGATTTAAAAAATAAAAAATAAATTAAAAAGCTACAGCAAAGGCTTTCTCAGCCATAAGAAGATAGGAGCACTTTTCACAATGGAGCAGGACAGAATGATTCCACAAAGCAAATGGGCAAAGCCCACAATAGATCTCCAGCTATGAGTAGCAGAATGTAGCTGACAGCAGCTGGACACACACTGGAGGCCAGTGATAGAGGGCCTTGATATTTAGGCTAGAGAGTTTAGAGGCTATTTGCTAGGTACTTAGGAGCCACAATTAGTTTACACATAGATGATGTAATGCAGATGAAAAACAACAGGATAAAATTGTTTCAGCACTTAATTGGCAGAGGTACACACTCTCTGCTTGCAAAAAAAAAAAAAAAATGAGAGAGAGAGAGAGAGAGAGAGAGTTCCTGGCCCTATCCCACACTCTTAAATCACTAGGAAGAACAATTGGTAGTCTCAGGGGAAGGCCCACTCTGAAAGACAGGAGACACAGATGGATTCGAGAAAGGTCTCTTCTCCCTATTCCTGGGCCTCTAAATAAGATTAATGAGGAGATTTATGTAATTGCCTAGTGAATTCACAACCACATATGCACCTTTCCGTGAATTGTCAAATTTGTCTGGGTATCATATTAATGTGTTGACTTTAATATCGTCTCCAACATAACTCTGATGGTGTCAACACAGGCTAAAATATGAGCAGAATTTTTCATTCTTTATTTCTCCTTTGTAAAAATATTTATCGAGTACCATGTTAGGTGCAGTGGGGATCCTAAGATAAAAAGCACTCCTCTACACTCCAATTTTCTCACTTTCTAACTGAGGAGAAAAAGTAAACCAATTTTTATACATAGTATGATGTTGTTGGTGGGAGACTAATTGATGAAACACTTTGTAGAGTTAATCTACCAATATTAAATAAACACATGCCCTCAGACCCTGAAATCCCACTGTTTCGGATGTATCCTGAAGACATACTTGCAGACGTTCACTAGGGATTTTTCACTGCAGTGTTTATAAAATCAGAAAGCCGCAAACAAGCAAAGTGTTCATAATTAGGAACCCAAATAATTATAAATTATAAAACATCCATAAAATGGAATTATTAGATAGCTGTTTTTAAAAATGAGGCAGGCCTGAATGTGTTCATAAAAATATATTCAACATATATTAAATAAAAAGCAAGATGAAAAATATTTCCAAAAAATATGATTTTTTTGTGGGTGATTTTTTAATCCATGTATATATTTAGTCACATGTGCATCGGAAAATGTAAAATTTCTGTTTTATGGAAAGAAACACAAGTAACTGTTAACAGTGATTATCTGTAGAAAGGAAGACTGAGGTACATATATAAAAACATCACATAAAATTAATTATTTAAAAATACTCTGTGGCAAGCATACACAGCTCTATATTGGATACCATGGAAACAGGAAGAAGGGTTTGTGAATTCTAATGGAAAGAGATCAGTAAGATCAGAAAAACTATCCCAAAAAGATAATAGTTGAGAGAGCCAACATTAGACTTGGAGGAGCCATCAGGAAGGTACAAAGCTATTCTAGAAGATTCATTTTTGGAAACTGACTGAATCTTCAAATCTAGTAGGTATATGTCACTCACAGCAAGGAGAAGGGCTTAATTAGAAATAATTCCCAAATTCTATAGATCACTAGAACATAGGCTCTTAGCTGTAGGTCACCAATATTATGTAGATTTCAAAAATACTATATACTTCTGTGTGAAGATATACTGTCGTGCATTCACCTACAGACAAAATCTTCACCGTTGCCAACATTGCCATCACAGCTTGCTGCAATAAATAGTTTTGCTTCTACACAAATAAGTTCCAAATGGATGGTTTAATTCCTTCACTCTATCAAATGCTCACTTTCCCCCCAAACTCAGCAATTTCCTCAAAATTTTCTCAGAACTCTCAATTACTGAATTTAACTATACTCTAATTACTTCAAATGTGTTGGAGTCTGCCCATACTGCTATAATATAGGAACAGGAAAGCTTTTAATTACAAATACAACATATCTGTTTTGAAGAGTCTTTTATAATTGAGACTAAGAATTTGAAGAAGTATATTTGTTAAAGATAATTTATTTCCCAAAAGACAAAGAATTAGGTCCTAGAGGCAAACAAAAGGAACTGGATTTTTCTTTCTTTTTCTTTTCTTTGTGTGTGTGTGTGTGTGTGTGTGTGAGAATTACAAACTGGTGTGTGAATTTCAACCAGGTGAAAATCCAACTCCCCATAAAAGCCTCCTCGCAGTCATTTTCAGTTAAGAAGAGAATAGTGGGAGGGATTGAAATTAGAAGAAATTATTAGTTATGAGGTCCAAATTATTTTACCTGTGACACAGTATTCATTTTGTTTCCATTTTAATACTTTGAGTTGGACAGAGTGAGTGGAGTCAAATAAGGTAGATAGCAACACATTTCAAGTCACCAAAAACTAATATACTTGATGGAAAAGGTTACAAACATTTTTTTAAAATTTATACTATCAATAGATCTATTTATTCCTCGATAATTATTTTCTATTTTTCTCCTGCTAGTTTCAGGCATCCACTGATATTCTATATTTACTGTTACCCTCTCAGTCAATTTACTTCATGGACTTTATTGTCACAGACTTGGGCATCCATCTTAGAGATGGTGTTTTTGAAGGGATGCATCCCATGGTAACTGATGGGGAAAAATAGTCACAGATCTGTTTCATTTTGATGTCTTATCTTTACCAACTGCCAAATATTTTATAAAATACAATTGTTTTCACAGATGACCTCAGTTCTCTGAGAGAAAAAGACATTTTATCACATAATTAAAATAATCATATTAAAAATACCTTTTACTGAGTCAATTGTTATCATTAATTATTAATCTCCTGAAAAGGTTTTCTATAAGAATGAAATGGAATGCACATTAACATATTTATATATTGCAGAGCCTCTACCTGGAATCTTTTATTAATTGAACAAGGATTTATTGAATGCCTACTCAGTGCCAAGCACTGTTCTAGACACTGGGGATTTGGCAGTGCATAGGGGTAGTTCCTAAGTTCACAGCCAAGGGGCAAGGGGAAACAGGCAAGTCAGGAGGCAGTTAGGACACAGTGTGATGAAGGCTTTGTTGGTGCTGGTGCTCTAGAAGCTCGTGGGCAAGGTGACTCTTCAGGATGTGCTACCAATGAATGCTTCCAGAGCATATCATACCCAGGCTGAAACCTGAATGAGAAGTATAAATAGCTAGGCTGAAAGGAGAAGAGAGAATAAGAAAAGAGGGAAGAAGGCTCCAGTCAAATAAAAGAGTCTGTTCGAGGCCCAGAACTGGGAGAGCACATGACGCGGTACTCAGTGCAGGTTGAGCAGAAAATCTAAGGGGAGGGAGGGGGAGGATAAGTGAGGAAGGGCCAGAAGGTTGGTCAGGAGATGGAAGCAGAGAACATGAAAGGCCTCTGATTTCTGTTGAAGAATTAGACCATATCCTAGGGGCAGTGGGAAGTCACTGAAGGACTCTAAGAAGCCTTGTGACATGATCAGATCTCCTATTAGACAGTGGGTGGTTCTTCCAGAGCCAAAGAGGCTAGAAAGGAGTCCATCAGAAATCTTGACAAGAGATAAGGGTAGCTTGAACTATTGTAATGGCAGGTGCTGAAAAGATTTGTGTATGTGTATGTCTAGTATAATAGCCATCAATTTTTGTCCAAATAATCAGAGGGAAGAGATCTAGTCTATAAAATTCTGTCATTGCCATCATGGATAGCACACAAAGACAGTTTCTTTTTTAAGTTCTGGGATATATGTGCAGGACCTGCAGATTTGTTACATAGGTAAACCTGTACCATGGTGGTTTGCAGCACCTATCTACCCATCACTTAGGTATTAAGCTCAGCATGCATTAGCTATTTTTCCTGATGCTCACCCCTCACCCCTGCCACAGGCCTCAGTATGTGCTGTTCCCCTCCCTGTGTCCCCATGTTCTCATTATTCAGCTCCCACTTATAAGTGAGTAGAAGTAGTGTTTGATTTTCTGTTCCTGTATTAGTTAGCTGAGGATCATTATCCTTTCAGCTCCATCCATGTCCCTGCAAAGGATATGACCGTGTTCCTTTTTATGGCTGCACAGTATTCCATGGGGTATATGTACCACATTTTCTTTATCCAGTCTGTCATTAATGGGTATTTGGGTTGATTCTATGTCTTTGCTATTGTGAATAGTGCTGCAATGAACATATGAGTGCATGTATCTTAATAACAGAATGATGCATATTCCTTTGGGTATATACCCAGTAATGGCATTGCTGGGTCAAATGGTATTTCTGGTTCTAGGTCTTTGA
>CAUYLG010044993.1:0-47574 GCA_963573385.1 Cacajao melanocephalus | reverse complement strand
ACGTATTCTAAAACCAGCCATATAGCTAGAAGTTAAACACTCCTCAGCAAATATGCAAGAATGGAAATCATAACAGTCTCCCAGACCACCGTGCACTCAAATTAGAACTCAGGATTAAGAAACTCACTCAAAACCGCACAATTACTTGGAAACATAGCAACCACTATTTTTGTAGTTTTTTAAAAAAAATATTATCAACCTGTCATTAGTTGAATCAGCAGATGCTGAATCTACAGAAACAGACCAACAAGTATGCATACAAACATGTAACAAACATGCTAAACCTTTTTTACTCATTCCTACAAAATTACTTGGAAGAATTTAAGACTAGGATCCATAACAATTTATAAGAAAAGTGGAAACTAGAGATTGTTTTCAATGAGGTGGAAAATTATGCTGAGTTTGGTATCACAAAATAATTTGATTTGAAGCTTTGGAACTTGAAACATACTAATATTTCTCCATGCATAAAAACAGATCCTTATTGTGAAATTTCTAAATGAGGGAATAAGTTGGGATAATTTCTTGAGAGATTATCACACAGTGAATTTTGCAAATGCTTCTGCTTTTATTTCTTGCTGGTTTAAATTGCTGTATTTCTTCCCATTTCTTGTCAGGAATTTTCTTTTTCTTGCCCTTCTGAATGTTCTTGCTTAGAGAACCTAAACAGAATTCTTAAATTAGCACATGAATAGAATTATAATCCATATCTGAGTGACAGATGTCTTGAACATGCTCCTTTCTTTTTTACACTTTTTCTCTTTTGTACTGACCTGGCAAGCTCTGAAATAGAAAGATGCAAGATGAGGACTCAGAGTAAGACAGGAGAATCATTGCTTCTGAGCAACATGGTTGCTACTTCAATGTAGTCACAAAGTTTACTAACTTTTAATGAAGTTAATAGCATCTTAAATATGAATTAAAATAATTGAATAAAACTATGAATACATATAATTAATAGCATGTTATAAATAGGAAAGATATTAAAACATTATAAAGATTTAGAGACAATTGAAATATATTCTTTTTACCACTTGCCTTCTACTAACTCTGTTATTATTGGCCCAGAGGGCAAATCCAGGAGTAACAAAAATCTTTGAATAGAGTGGTGACTTGAAGAGGTTTTCTGATTAAGCAGATATTTTGGAACATTAGAACATATTTGTTCCATGTTTTGTACTTGACAAAGAACACAGGCAGAGAATTAAGAGGTTAGTCAAATGGTTTACAGTGGTCCAGGGTCATTCCATTGGCTCTATGTGGGTGTGAATAATACCACCTCTTCTGAGGAAGTGAAGTGAGAGCAGTAGCTTTCTAGAAATGGTTCTCTATTTGTAGTGAAGACCCTTCTCGGTGAACATGTGTTGGTTTTGGCTTCTTGGTCTTCTTTAACCTTAGATCTGCTAACAAGATTTCAATTTGATTTGGAAAAATACTCCTCCACTTGGAGTTCATGCAGTTTGGGTAGGACTGTTACGTTACCCGTCAGCTTCAGGCATAGCCAATGATATTAGATTATTCTCTTGGCCACAGTGATGGATTGAGTGGTGGGGCTCAATCAAACAAGGGTGATGTGAACTTGGAAGTCGCAGAGGGCACAATGTGAAATTCTGGAATAAAGTCAATATGGAGAGAAATAGCTGAATGATGGAGAGAGATCAAGTCCTGATGACATTGTTTACATATCTAGACCAAGCATTGCTGAAGATAAACTTTAGCTGGACTTTCCAGTTTATGTGAATCAGTGAATTCTTCCCTTTTGAGAAGGCAGATGGTTTACTGGCTCAGAGCATGGGATTTCAACTCCCCAGGCTCAAATCCCAGCTTTATCACTTGGTAGTCTCTTGTATTTGTTTAAGATAATTTAGTTTTCTGTTAGTTGTCACTGGGGGTCTAAAGGAAACAACTTTCCTTTTGTTTTTGTTTTTTTAGGAACAAAGTTTTGCTCTTGTTGCTCAGGCTGGAGGGCAAGGACGCTGCCTCGGCTCACTGCAACCTCTGCCTCCTGGCTTCAAGTAGTTCTCCTGCCTCAGCCTCCTGAATAGCTGGGATTACAGGCATGTGCCACCATGCCTGGTTAATTTTGTATTTTTTTAATAGAGACAGGGTTTTGCCACGTTGGCCAGGCTGGTCTTGAACTCCTGACCTCAGATGATCCACCTGCCTCAACCTCCCAAAGTGCTGGGATTACAGGCATGAGCCATCATGCCTGGCCTTGAAACACCTTTCTTATCTAATCATTCTTGGAAACATTTCCCTTCAGGTGTGCATACTAGGCTGAATAATGGCTGCCCAAAGATATCAGATGATAATTCCTAGAACCTGTAAATGTCTTATTTGGGAAAAAGGCTTTTGCTGATGTGATTAAGGTAAGACTCTTGGGGTAGGGAGAATATCTGGGATTATCTAGGTTGGCTGTAAATACTGTCACAGGTGTCCTTATGAAAGGCAAAGGGAGATTACAGACAAAAGAGGAAAACACAAAATGACCCTGGAGGCAGGATTTGTGTGATGTAACCCCACCAATCTGGCGCCACCAGAAGCTGGAAGAGGCAAGGGATGGATTTGTCCTGAGAGCCTCTGAAGGAGAGCAGCCCTGCCAGGACCTTGATTCTGGACTGCTGGCCTCCAGAACTGTGAGGAAATGGGTTTCTATTGTTTTAAGTCACAAGCTTCTGGTAATTTGTTTTAATGGGCATATAAAACTAATACAGTATACTTCTGAAAGTATATTTCAATTCTAGACATCATTTTTATAAAATATTTTCCTTGTCAAAAGGTGTGTCTATAGAAGTATGATCAATACTTAATTGTTTCAACTTTCATCTCTTTATTTATATATTTATTCAACAGCTATGTTAAGCTCCTACTTGAACCAGATACTGTGTACCATGGTCTGTGACCTCATGGAACTTTCAGTTTAGCAGACATTACTTCTCTCTCTTTCTTAAAAAATTACATATTTCAGTGTTTTTTGGGAGAGGGTAGGAATCAGTTATAGTAACACCACGTTTTTCTTTCTGAGTTTGGAGTCAATTGAATTGAGAAGTAAGACACAGGAACTGAGCAAATGATCAGATGTTTATTTTATTATGAAGGAAGTTGATGAGAGAAAATAACTTTAAGTAAGTGGTTCCATGGTTTGTCGATCCTCTCCCAGATTTAAACTTCCCCTTCCAATTGTAGGCAGGAAGGCCTTTTACTCTCACCAAAGCCATGAACCTCTGTCTAGCCACTCTTCTTTCTCTGAACTAAGAGAAAGGGTATAAATATACTCCACATGGATACAAATTCCTATCATCGGAGGCCATCATGTTACTAACTACTTGCAGGCACTGGGGATTTGCCAATAGCATGGGGTTTACATACCTTTTGGACAGTTTGGGAAAGAGACAGCTATAAACTTTTTATTAAAGTAATTATATTTTTAACTGAATGGCACATGCATTTCCTCCTACAGTATTAGGCCCTTTAGGACATTAAAAGTATGCCATGAAATACTTCCTGTCTCTCAGTAATTTATATGTAGCCAAGGGATCCATAATTATTTTTGCCATACTCTGTGGAAGTTGGTCAACTTCACCCACTAACATTTGTATTACTTTAACCTTTATCAGGCTCAATTCTTGTTATTAAATGCTAATTAGTAAATGAAGCAAAGTTAACTTTAAACATTTGAGGCTGAACTTACAAAGATCTTAGTTTTTCTTTTTGGGATAATAGTGTACTGAGATTGATATATATTTGTATAAAAGAAAGAAGCAAAAGTTAACATAATGGAATTATCTTTTGCTAATTTTGAAATGGGTTTCTCAGCTGTAAAGGGAAAAACAAAGTGTATTTCTCCTATTCTCTGCTAACCACAACACAGAATAACTTTCTGTCCTCTGGTCACCAAAATATATGGGAATTTCTCCCCATACCCTGAGCAATTCTCTAGTGGACACCAGCTGGATGTCCTCCAATTCAATTCAAATCTGACACTATCTACCTAGAGGTAGCATCGGATCTCATAGGTTGAGGGTTTATTCCTTAAACTGCCCCCACTTCGGATGCTATTCACAAGTATGAGTGTCTAGAATTTCTTACCAACTGGCTGTAAATTGGGATTCCCCTGACTCCCAACTCAGTTTGATGAATTTTCTCCGCTCACAGAATGCGGGGAAACATCGTATCTAAGTTTACCAGTTTGTTGATTAAGGATGTAATAAAGGATGCAGACGAACAGCCAGAAGAAGAGATACATAGCATGAGGTCTGGATGGGTCCTGAGCCACTGCGCTCCAGCCTGGGTGACAGAACAAGACTCTGTCTCAAAATAATAATAATAATAATAATAATAATAATAACAGTAGTAATAGGCCAGCATCACTACTCTTGCACCTTGGGGCCATTATAAAATAAAACAAGCATTACTTGAATACAAGTTCTGCAATATGGCAACAACCAAGCTGATAAACAAGATGGCTACTAAGTGATTAAATTGATGGGACACACCTATAGTGTGGATATGCTGGAGACAGGGAGGATTTAGATCCCAGGTGGGATGAATTGGTATGGGGCAGGATTTCATCTCCCTACTTAGAATGATGTGTAATTTAAAACTCATGAATTGGTTTAGATGTCAGGGAAATGAGAAACTAACAGACTGAGAAGGAGCAGCTAGTGAGGAAGAAAAAACAAAAACAGGAGACTGAGATGTGCTAGAAACTGAGTGAAGAGAGTCTTCCCAAGAGCAGAGAGTGGTCAATCTAGTATGTCAGATTCTGCTTACAGATCAAGGAAGACAAAGACTTCAAATTGACATTGGAGTTGGCACTGTGGAGGTCAATGGTGACCTCAACACCTGCTATTTTAATAGAGTGATCAGTTCAAAAGAGAATTGAGAGGAATTAGATAAATATGGAGAACTACTTCAAATAGTTATGAAGAACACAGAAACTAGGTTTCTGTTGGGGGAGGTGAGATCAAGAGAGAGCACTTCTTTTTTCCCCTTATTTAAGATGGGAGAAATAACAATATATTTTTGTACTGATAGACACAATTAGGAGGAGAGAGAAAATCACCAGTGAAGGAAGAAAAAGAAAGAATTGCTGGTACAGTATGTATAAGAAGGTGAGAGTAGATGGAAACTGTTGTAATATAAGTACAGAGGTTGGTCTTAGATGGGAATATAAAATATTTTCACCTGTAGTAATGAGAGGGCACACAGAATATGTGAGAACAGGTACTCTAAGGACTCAGGCTTTAGAAGGTTTCTACTGATTGCTTCTGGTTTCTCAATGAAATAGGAAGCAAAGAAAGCAACTGAAAGTAAGGGTAGGGGGAAGTGTTGGAGTTTCAAAGAGAGAAAATATGAAATACAGAGTGGGGAGTGGATGGACTGAGAAATGGCAGAGGATGACTGGATAACAGTAATGTCCAGTTGGGTTAGTGTTAGTGTTATGTGAGACCAATCATGGTTTTGTTTTCTTCCATCACATTAATTATGCAGAGTACAAACAACACAGGGTAGATAGAGAGACTTACATTTAACTACGGTTTTGTGTTTTCTCAAATCAGATGACAAAATAAGAGGAAGGCAACAAAATTAAGAACCTGTGAGAGGAGTGATCATAAGGATTGACTTTGCAATTTAGGCTGGCTAAGGTGTGAAGGTGGCAAGGGAGGGTAAAAAGGTGGTAGTATCAATGAATCACAGGTCCTGGTGGGGGCCAAATATTGTTGGTGATAGGGAATAATCTGAAGAAAGGAGGAAGTGGCAATTGGAGAGTGGGAGCTCAAAATGAGCTCAAATAGCAGTGATGTTTCAAGTAGCCTCTGTGTTTTAATCTTTTGTTTTAGTAGGACTTTGGTAGAAAGTAATCCTATTATCATCTAGTTTGCTAATCATCTAATATTGGTTATTTTGCTAGTGACCATTACTATTAGCAAGCCTTGGCTAGCCAGGATCTTAATAAACATTTTGACATTTCCTCCTGATAAGGACCCTTATTTGTGTTCTGACGTAGGCAGTTAATTTGTACCAGAACATATGAGGGCAAGTTATTTTCAGGCTAAGAAACGTTCTTCATAGTCCTCTACTCCAGGGATATGGATTTCTTGGGAAGTAGCTTCATGAGACATCAACAATCTTCCAAAATGAGTGGGGCAATATTCTTATTACCATTGTGGAGAGGTGTTAAGTACTCCTCACATTTGTAGCTTCAAAAACACCCTCCATCAGATTGGTTTATGTATGTACTAATACGTACTCTGTGCTAGAAAGTAAGCCTTTAGAAGGCAGAGACCATACCAGTCTTGTTTATATTTTCATCCTCAGTGGCTACATAACAAAACAGTAAGCTTCTTTAGAACTTGAAATATGTTTTATAAATGCTTGTTGCATAATGAAATGATGTGAATATATGAGTGTAAGGATAAATTGCTAGCGAGGTTTAAGCAAGCCAGGTGGTTTTTAAAACTGATCTATGTACCACTGAGGGGATACTTCTGTTATGCTGATCCCTGCGTTATACCAGAAGACTGTGTGTGTGTGTGTGTGTGTGTGTGTGTGTTGAACATTGACAGTATGACAGTTACTGCACAGAATAAAGAGATCAATCCTAATCATTGTCCAGTGCAAAACAGCTGTTGCCTGAGCAAGTTAGTGCCCAAGGTAGTTATTAATTTCTCTGGCCTGCATGAATGCTTCCAAAATGATTCTGTCACAGCATGTGTGTTCTGGCATTCACTCTGAACACTAGGAATCCTGGAGCCAAGGATCTATTAGTGCCTAAAGTGTGGAATGTGAGACATTGATCATTCCTTCTCTATGCTGGCACTGCTCTGATGCAGCCTAAGAACCAGGGGAACAAGCCTGCTGCCAAATCCTTCTGGTTTTGGTCCCACTGCAGTTAATGAATCAAAACATTATTTTAGACACTTTACTTTTTAAACTATTCCAGAAGGCCAGTGAATACTCTGAATATACTTAGTGAAGATGGATCAGAAAAACATTTTATATGGTTACTGTAGAGGCATTCACAAAGACATATAACATGCTATCATCACATTTAATAGGTGCTCATAAGTACTTCCAATATGACTGAGTTGATGGTAGTTTCTGTCAAAGTTCCTGGTGTCCAACTATACTCAACTGCTAAGTATGGTCTTTAAGTAGCATTCAAAAATGCACTGGAGTAGCTGGTCATAGCTCTGTAAGCAAATGACCTTTGCTTTTTTATTTTATGAAAGTTTGAAAATGTATTTATATCTCTGCAAACTGGTTTTTGGTTTTAAAAACCCCAAAAATCCTTCCATTTCTTTATTGAACGCTAATTAATATAGAATAGGACAGAGCAGCTAAAAAAAAGTTGGCATATATTGAGCATCTCCTACTTATCAGTCAGTATATTAAGCCATGCATTATCCAAATCTTACAAGATTTGCATATTATTAGCTGGATTTTACAGACAGGAAAACTCAGGCTCAGAGACATACTGAAATTGTCACCAATAGTAAATGGCAGAACCAGGATTTGAATCTGAATTTAGTCTTTCTGAATCTAAAACTTTCACTCATTTAATTCATATAATGTGCTGTATCCTCTTTCTTGAGTAATTGGGGGTGCTTGGAGGAATGAGGGTGTCTCATGTACTTTGGTAATATGGCAGTGACTCTAAGTCTTTTTCCAAATTCTTGTATAACCTTGAGCAAGCTGCTTTTCTTCTTAGCATCTCAATTTGCATTATAAAACTGATCTAGTCTTAGCTGCTTGGAAAAACTATTTTATTTTCATAAAGAACTATGAGCTTTCAGAGCAAAGGTGGCATTTAAAGTGCACAACATTATTCTTAGAGAATAAACTACCCTATTGTCAGTTATATCCTATAGCAATTGAGTACCTTCCTGCTTCTTCCAGAGATGTCCCCAAGTGTCTGTGTCATTCTCAGTAGGTCCTCACAGAGGTGTCCTATGGATGAAGACAAAGAATGCTGGAGAATGGTGATGGGTAGGTAATTCAGCTCTGATTGCTTGTATGGTCAGTAGTGAAATATTTGACTACTACTACTGCCTCCACTTTCCTGTCTGACCAAAGCTACAAAGACCAGATGAATTTCAGAAACTTCACCAGAAAAGAAATAGCGTCTGAGAGGGATATTGTGCTATAGATTGGAGAGCTCAAGAAATCCCAGGAAACAAATGCATTTTTGCTAGTAAAAATAAATAGAGAGCTAGTGTTATATAGATGTTTTAAAGGTTAGAATATTAGCTTTGGGATAAGCTTTGACAGTCACTTTTTTATTGAGAAAATAGTGACTATTCCTACATCTACCTGGAGAGTCCTTTCTAACAATACCACATTTATTAATGGGAGCACAGATGGTTTGCTTGAATGGGGAGGAGCAGCAAGAATATGGGCATGGATTGCCTGTTTCTATAAAGAAGGTGAGGACATGATTACTTTGCTGGGCCAACAATGATGAATTGTCCAAAATGGCCATAAAGTTTGTTTTACAGCTCCTAGACAGTTTCTTAGATAAAATTGTTCTCTGAGTAGTTAGAAATTAATAGATACTATACATTTAGAATTCTAGGACCCAATGCTGGGCCTTGGGTTTATACGTTGCAAGGCATTTCTTTGCCTGGCTTTTAAGTGAAGCCTGATATTAATTTGTACACAGTGCTTTTGCCTTATTTAAGAAAGAAGGTAATAACTAGAACCCTAATTTGCTCAGAGCTGCCTTTTACAACAGATTTTGTTTACTTATAAGGCATAATTACATTTAGAAGGAGTTTTATGACGTCAGCAATAAAATCAAATGAGTGTATAACTTTTCTAGTCATTTATTTCCTACAGATAATTTAATAGCCCAGACATTAAATTTGGATCATTCTTTCCCTTGAAAACAGAATGTTCTCTCAAAGAGTTGATTTTCACTGTTATAAGAGGTTGCACTCCTTTTTCTGGTTGGCCTGAAAGCTTTATTTTCTCCTGTAGTGAATTTTATATCTTCCTAGGCTTGTTCCTGTGCTACTTGCCCTGAAATAAACATTCCTTCCAGGAGAAAATATTTGCACTGCTTACAGGAGCAACTTCTGTGGCTGGAAATGATGAGTAACAAAACTTTGCATTTGTGCATCCGTGCTGTGAACGTAGTCCAGAATGATGGTTTGTTCATGGATGATAATGGAAGTCTAATTAAATGCACCACACTTAATAAAATCTCTGCATCTACTTAGAAAGAATCTGGGATTTAGGGATCAAAGATCAAACACCAAGGTCTGATTCTCCTGCTGAAATATCCTGGCCAAATTATTTAATATACTGGATCCTCCATTTCCTATTTTGTTAAGCAGTCATGATAAAAATAACTGCTGACTATATTGCTGTGAGGATCAAATGAGATTTGTATGTGAAAACATAATATAAACTATAAAATACTGGACACATTAGTGATGACTCCTTGAAAGACTCATATGTATGTGTGTGTGTGTGTGTGTGTGTGTGTGTGTGTGTGTGTGTGTGTATATATATATATATGTTCATATAGAAAAGCAGATGATCCTGTATCAGCATAAAGCAGGTACAAAGTGCTTTTGTAAAAAGAATATTTTCTTGGAAATACAAGTGGGTTGCATGTTCCCTTTTCCTTTATTTCTCTTCAGTCAACAGATAGTATTTAAACCTTACTTTCATTTGGTGGAAAATCTAATGCTTAGTGTGGTACATTTACCTGGAATTCATCTGAAAGCTAATGTTCTAGTTTTATGTGACCATGTTCAAGCTACATTGATGCCCAAGTATATTATGTGGTTTTAGAGTTTAGTGTTTCTTATGGTTTTAAAGAGTTAATAAAACCTTAACTACTTAATAAAACCTTAACTACTTAATAAACTACTATGAAACAACTGTGACACATGTTTTTGGCATCAGATATACTGGGAAATAGAACTTTCTGCAGAAGTGTCTTAATTAGTAGTAAGATCAGGTTCTATCCTCTATTTCACCTTGATTTCTGATTTTGCAATGAGTCACAAAACTGGTCAGCTTTACAGTCTAGAGCTTTGTGATTGGTTGCAAACGAGTCGGATTCCTGTTCCGTCTGGTTGTTAATACCATTGGCAAGTTTATGTAGACAAACAATAAAAAGAGTGCCAAATTCATTTGAGGACAAACACTGTATTATGATTTGGCAACCATCCTTTGTCCTTTCATGTAGATTTAGTTTTAGGCATAGAAAAAATATGAATCCTATTGCAAGGTGAGAAAGTGTGCCAAGATGTTTGAGACATATTACCTAAAATAAACAGTAGTATACAATGTGAGGAAAGCTAAGAGCTGGTGAGAAATAATCATGTACAAATAGCTGTTTACCTCACTGGAAAATGATCCTAATCAGGAATTTGCATTTCTTTAAAGCCTTTCTGTTAGTGATAATATCTTTATCCCTATTTCTCAAAAGACAATTATCACATAAAATGGTTTATAATAGAAGTGTTATTGCTCTCCTAGCGTTGAGCATGTAAGATTTTTATTGGTATGCTTGTCTTTTTTTTTTCTAAGCACCTGCAATTATATTTACATTCTGACAAGATATAGTAGAGGTGGCACTTAAATCTTCAAGTTCCTGTCTATGATCCTAAGCAATTTTACAGTCTTTTCAGCTTTGTTTTTGCAGCAATTTCAGGTGCAATTAAGGCATAGAAGTATAACTTGTAAAGTTTCCACTAGGAGAATATATTTTAGACTTTGGTGCTAGATAACATTACAATAACTTGCTTTACACTTAGTTTAGCAGATCTGGGATTAGCTCAGGATCAGAAGAGCCTTAGTAGTGAAGCTGTAATACTTTAGCTTTGAATGTGGGAAACATTCTGACTGTGTGAGAATAAAGAAGAAAGGTGGTAAAGTGCTGGCATTTGTTAGAAATGTTGAGTGGATGGCAGGGTGAGATGTTGATGATAGTGCAGTGAATTATGCAACAGATAACAATTTGTGAGAATTGGAAGAAGGAAGATTACAAACATTACACAAATTTTCTTTCTGGTTCTAGATGAAAATATAGGACTGTGGTTATTCTACCAAAAAAAGATAATAAAATACATACGAAATACCCTAATTTGCATTCATCTAACAATCATACATTTACTGAGCCTCTTTATAGTGTCTCTGAAGGGTCTGGGATTTCCCCATATTTACCAGCTAAAAAGTTAGTGCTACCAGTTTCATGGGTAGAGGCAGAAGACACAGTCAGGACTTGTCAGAGACAAGGACATTATCACTTACAGTACAACATGTAGGCTGAGCTTTCCATCCATGTCAGGTCCCCCCAAGTCCACTGGGAGCAACATACCTCATACCATGAGGGCTCAGGTAGATGCTGCATACATAGTAGATTTGTGTTAGAGCTGAGAGATGTGAGCTTGAGAGTCTATCGCTTTTAGAGCAAGCTTGCTCTTTGTCCGAGGGAGAGATGTTACTTCATTCCTCAAGGTTGCTTGCTTTAAACACAGCCCTGAGAAAAGGTCTGGATAAAGAGCAAAGCATGGCCAGAGCCTCAGATTCGTGGCATACCCAGTATGATTTCAGGGATGCGCCGGGTCCATGGTGGAGAGCCTCTTCCAACACTAAGGGACTCATATCTTATAAACAATGTGTCTATGGTAACACGCATCTCCATTATACACATATATTTGCAGTTTCAAAGCATTATTATTCCCTGTTTTTAGCAAACGAGGAAGTTGAGGCTCAGTATATTTGAATAAGAAGCTAAAATCACAAATAAATGACACAGGCACTAAAACATAGCATTCTTAGTTCATAGACTAATATCACTACCATTAGCCAGTTTACCTAACTGCTAAAGAATTTTCAAGCCATGTTGGTTGCATGTTTTAGTGAAAGCTTTTCCATTATTTTATTTACTGCTGTCTACATTTCAGGAAATGAGCACTCCTTTTGTTCATCTATTGCTGTTTTTTGATTTTGTCAGTCTATTGTGTTCCTACATCTTTTCTTCCTTTTGCTTAGAAAAATCTGTTTATTTCTAAAGGCCTGTACCTCTCACAAAGTTCTAGGAAATAGGGGCAAAACAATGAAATTGCCTGTTATCTTAGAATTATAGAATTGTAGAAATAAAATGTACATTAGGCTCACAATTTAACCATCCCACCTTCATTTTAGAAATAAAAAACAGAGGTCCAGAGAGCTTCAGTGAATTTCTACCCAAGGTCACAGGTTTTATTAGCAGAAAATACCAGAACCCATTTTTTTTTGTATCTAAAATTCAGCATTCTTGTCATTATACTATATTATATCATGAAAGAAAAAGAATTTAAGGATATTGGTAAAAGCTTAGTACCTTCACATTATATGTTCTAAAGTTTGGTTTAGTAATAATAAGACTTCTGTTTTACACATACAGGATGATACCTAGCTGTCAAAATAACAGAATTATAATCCCTTGTAAGTCATGAGTTGCACACTCAAATGCTCTTCTAAGATCAGCAAGTAACATCAATGTGTGAAATAGCTGATGTGATCAATGGAAGGAATGGAGTTTGCTACAATCTAGAAAAAACACAGCCATCTAGACATACTCTTATATAACATCATCTCCTACATACCACATGCCCCCCAAATCCATGTCTGCTTCTGGCTTTGACCTTCGTGCTGCCATTTTGCAATATCTTACCTGAATAGAGTGGTTTTAAAATATTTTTCTATATCCTTTAATGGGATTTTTGTCACATAAACTTTCAGAGCTAAATGGGATATTAATTGTCAGCGGCTCTAACCTGTCATTATGCTGAAAAGGAAATAAAGAAGATTCAGTAACATGCTGAAGTCCACAAAGCTAGCTTGTCATACCAATTGTGACAAGAACCAGATTTGCATACTCCTAGTCCTCTGTTTTTTCTACTTCATCTTGAAACTTTTTTAAAAAAAGAATATTCTATTTTGCAATGAAAGCAACGGGAAAATTAGATTTGACATGTAGCAATGTATTTTATATATAACTTCTGGAGAACCGATTAATAATTACTTATTGCATACTGTATATTACCAGGTGACATAGGGCATACAAAGATATAGAATATTTTATTTGTTTCTTTCCTCTCCAGTTGAGGAGGTCAAAACTAATATAGGAAAATAACTAAATGCTATAATCTTTGGCATTGACTTTAAATATAATAAAACTTCAAAAAGAACAGAGATTGTTGGTGACTGAAGACCTTAACTCTCCATATCCCAACAATTATTTTTAGTAGCATATTTTTAAAAACCCTCTTTCATGACCAAAGAAATATGATATTTACTAGAAGGTGCCAGTCCTAGAATTATGTATATGTAGGTATATGTGTGTTAGATACTGAATTGGAATCTTTGTTATTCATTCTTTATGTTAAATTATAATTTCTGGTTATTGATATCTTAAATATCTCCTTGGGCCTATTTTGATGTTTATGGCAAGTAGTAAAATAGATATAAAAGGTATGCCAACTGAAGTTGTGCTGGAATGGAGAGAGATACCTACCCTGTGGTGAAGGTGTTATAAGAAACACCAGTTAAGAAAATAATGCCACAACTATTGCTCTCTATGCCTTCCGACTTATTTTTTTAAATTTTTTTACTGGTATTGACATTCTGTTTTTGTACCCTATGGTGCTATAGTCAGCCTTACTCTAATATTATATCCTAGTAGAAAATTTCACTCCTATGCCTATTGTATTAGGGCAATCCAGAGAAAAAGAAACAGTAGGAGATATATATATATATATATATATATATATATATATATATATCACACATATATATATATGAGAGATATATAAATATATATAAATATATATCTCTCATATATATCATATATACATTTGACCATTAGTTCATTTTTCCCTTTAACAGTAATCATTTTCCCTTTGACAGTCATAAGAATATTCTGAATTATTGCTTTAAACATATTGTTAAAATAAATTCTTATTCTGTATCAGATACTATTCTCTAATTTTATTGATGGCTCAGACCATGTATTTTATATTTTTCATAGCTTTTGTTAACCCCGCAGTGTCTGACAGTATGTTTGATATGCAAAGAGCAACATGTTCATAACTAAATAAAAGGTAAACAACGTTTCCTGAAAGCCCTATTGGCCTCTATAGAGACTATAGTTAAAGATGTTGGCCTACTGTCTGTACCAGCACTTCCCAATCATTTTTTTTGAAAGTTATGATAGTTATGAAGTTTTGTGTGTTTTTTTTTTTATCCATTCTCTCTAGCCCTCCTCCAAATAATCTACTCTTAAACATGCCACTGGAAGTGCTAATTTTAATGTTAACATGAATTAGAATTAATTTATTTTGAGAACTTTTTGTTAATTCCATAAGCCCATTTGATACAATTTTAGTACCTTGGGGCTATTGTAAATCCAGAGCAGAATGTCTCTGCTTTCTAGTAGTGTACTTTTATCCTTGTACTAAATAAGTCGTATGAATTCTCTGTGGCTGTTAAACATTTAAGTGTGTATGCATTTAAAGAAGAAGTTGAAAATATAAAATATAATAAAGACAGTTTTGCATTTTTGGTGAGGCCTTGTCAAGTTAGCATTTGGATTAAGTTGAGAACAAAAGCAGGCCATGTTAGCATACTATCTTGATCAACTTTTCTTACTTGCATTTTGTGGCAGGTTGGCTGTCTCTACACACACATTTGCAGAATTACTCTGATTTCCCGTTGGAATATTTGAAACTCAAGTAGGCCCTTTGAACCTTTATCCATGCTGTCAACATGTTAGCATAATTAGGCGTTATTTGTTTCTCTGTTAAGAGCAGGATCCTTCAAATGAAAAAGCTACTCTCTTACTTTCCAATAATTAATTGTAATCTTTCAGATAGCCAAAATTGCAGTATAAATTCCCTCTTCCTAAGATGGAAAAATTCTTTTACATTGTCTAAGGAAAATAATTTCAGATACTAAAATCTTATTCAGAGCATGCCTAAAAATGTCACGAGTTTCCATCTGTACTTTCTCATTTCTCTTTTTGCTTTCCTTTCATGCTTACTAGTGGGTTTCCGTTTCTATTTGTATTGAAACAAACCAGACCTTTGAACTTGAGGAGGCATCTTGTGAAGTTGAAAAGACAAGGAGAGGAAAAGGATAAATCTTTGCTAAGTGCTTGGTTTACGTCAGGTGTTTCTTCACGACCATTCTCCGGTGTGAAAACCTTCCTTTTACGGGTCTTAACATGTTTATTGTCATTTATTTATTATTTGATTTTTGGTTGACTGTGGGGAAGAATAAATAAAAAATACAGGTAATATTTAGGTGGTCAAATGCCAATGTGCTATGGGTGTGTGTTTGTGTGTGTGTGTGTGTGAAGTGAGGGAATCATCAGTGAATGTATATAGGGAGAATGGAGGAAGTCATCAGGTGTGTGATTGCTTTACAAAAATTGATGGTGACATGCCTGTCATTATTTGTAAATGCTGGTGAGTATCTTACTTAGTGTATTATCAGTTGTAATGACTTTATATTTGTGGCAGATATATAAGTCATTCTATTTTTGTTTAAATAGACTGACTTTAACACATTAAGCTGAAACATGCATTGAAATGCATACATAAAAATTCACTCAATATTTATACTGGATTAGATTAAGTGACTAGAATGAGGGTTTTGGGCTTGTTATGTTGGAGCATATGGACAAGTTGTGAGGCTAGAAAAGATATATGGTGCTTTAAATTTCTTCCTAATTATAGAATCTTATCTATATCAATAAAAGTTTATATTTAACTTTATAAGAACTGTATGATGAGAAAAATAATTTTACTCATCCATACGTCTGTAAAACGTAAATTAGATTGTGATAATAAGTAAATTGATTCTTGATAAAGTTCTGAATGTTAATGGAACAAAAATTCCCATCTGACTCTAACCATTTTCTATTCTTGTAGTATCTTTTTTAGTGATATAGGCTGACTTTTTTTGGCACCCACATATAGCAAATAACTGTGAAACATTTCAAACCTCAAAGTGACACTAAAACTGTGAAGTATGAAATGGAAGTGCCAGAGCGTGTGAGACACATTGCATAGCACTGCTCAGTAATTCAGTGTGTGCATGCAAGAGAAATGACAACACCATTGCAAGATGCAACATGATTAATGCTACAAAAATTAAATAAATAAAAACAACCTTTATTCTCAAACACTCCTTCATGCCTTAAAGTTACCACTTTCTATGTTTAGTGGCCCTGCCCTAGTAATTATACCTTGTCCCATGAATATCTGCTATGAGGAACAAAATGATACATGAGTATTCTTCTTGCTATGTCAAGGTTATTAAATGGTTACAAGGAAGGACTGTGGTGTTTTAGGCTTCTCCATGAATGCTTTTATTTTCCCCTGCAACACATGAAAAAAATTAGTTTTGATCATTACATTGGTTTTTATTTCTGCCTGTCACCCGCCACTGATGATTGCTCTCTTCTCAGGTTTCCTCAGACAGTATTCCAGCTGGGATTGAGTGAATTCTTTCAGTTATCAAAATATGATTGAGAGCCTATGTTAGAGTGATCCTATACATTTACCTGTTTCTGAGGCTCAGTTTGTATATTTGTATGCCTCATTTTTGGGAAGCATGTTAAGAGGGATTTGGGATTGTGACTAAGTCTCCTATATTCTTCAGTTCAGACACTATGGGAAAGAAAGATGAATTCTACTAGAGTATCCCTGATGATATCCTTAGTGGACACAGGAGTCTTTCCAGGTAAAACAGGTGCTGATGAATTTATGTTTCTTTTTCATTTCACAATAAAAAAATTAATGACAATAGCAACTGTTCTCTATTTCTTGAGTGCTTGTAAACTCAGTACTTTCTATGAGTTGTTTATAGCTTATTTAATACCTCACAATCTAATTTATGATGCTCAGAAGTGTCACTCACCAATTTTAAGAAAGAGGAAACAGAAGCTCAGAGAGGCTAAGTGACTTTCCCAAGGCAAGCGGTCAGGCAGCTGATTGAGTCTACTGACTCAAATGCCCATGCTTCTGACTTCGGGTATATCACATTCTATGGTTTGGTGCATTTCCTGACAGAATAAGTTTTTTTTTAATGAGTTGTTTTCAAGAATCCTTGTCCTGAAAGATGTCTGCCACAGGATAATTAGTACTAGAGGGTTTAGTAAGTACTCAGTAGCTACCGAACTGTGAGCTAAAAGAGAATAGTGCTGAAGCCATAAAGGTGCAGAGAACAGAGAACAGCCTTCCTTTCACAGTGATGAGAGAGCCTGGGGACATATGTGTGTGTGTGTGTGAGTGGGGAGTGGCCTGATAGAGCTACATTTGAGGACATCAGGAGTTGCCCAGAGAAGAGTGTGAGAACACAAAGATGTTTAAGATTGGAGAGCAATTATAAGGGGCCAGATATATCGATGGACTAAAGATAGTTTAAACTTCTGGAAGTCAGTTCTTAACAAAGCTTCATTTGGGCTATTGGTGAAGGAAAGGAATATGTCAACCCTGCTTATATTAAGTTTTAAAATCTTTATGTGTGCATATATGTATGCCTATCTATCTTGACAGGAAATACAGGATTTCTATATCAGAGGCAGACTGTGATTATTCAGAGCATCTTGCCTCAGTTTTCCCATGCCTTGGTCCTCTTTGGGGCAACACAGGGCAGATGTTATCTACATGAATAGTGCAGTGAGTACCATGAAAAAGGAAAACTGGATTTATGAGTCCCAGGACTTAGGCATCTTAGGCATATTTACCCCTTCTCCACTGCAGAGAGGAAAACGAAAGCGAAAGAGATAGAGGGAGAGTTAGAAGAGGAGGGAAAGCAAATACTTTCAAATGCAGACAAATCCAATCTGGCGACAGGTGGTGAACTAAAGGTCCCTAGGACTATTATTCTTTGAAATGTAAGTAAATAAATGACACAAGGGGAGGTGCCTCTCAAGGTCTCTGAGTTTAACCTCTTTTTTTTTTTTTTGCCATTCAAACCTCTGTATGTGAAACTATTCATGGAGAATTGTCTCCTGGACACCTGTTTTAACTTTCTTTAGGGGGAAGATCAGGTTTGGCTGACTAGGTATATACACCATTATTTTTCCATCAGATAGACTAGAGCCCAATAAGCCTGAGCAAAGGCTGAGATTTGGTCAAGTTATTGGACTGTAGCCTTATCTGTGTTATTGTTGGAGGGTAACCCAGGGAAGAGCAACCTAAACACATTTCTTCTGGGCAATTTTGTTAAGCCTCTGACCATGGTATTTACTTAGTAAAATTCACCTTTCTCACTAGTGGATAATTGGTATTATTTTCCTTTTTGGGAGACGATTATATACTATCCAGTTTGCCAAAGTCTTGATGTTTACTTTTGTATTTTATAACGGACATGGGAGAAAATTGTTGATAGAGAAGTTTTGGTCATGGGAATATAAACCACGATATGACTTTGCATTTTGTTTTCAATATGTTGTGCTGTTACAAAAAGTTTGCATATCTGAGATATTTCCATATCATTTTGTCTTATACTATATAACCTTATGTGTCTGCCTCATCTCTTGTATAGACCATAATCAACATCACGTTATTAAAATTCTTATCTTTATAACCATTAACATCATGAATTTTATTGAGTACTTACTATGTACCAGGCCTGGTGTTAAGGACTTTGCATGCATCTATCACACAATCCTTATGGCAATCTATTATCCTCATATACTTTTTTACAAAGGACGAAGCTGAGCTCAGATGCGATATAACTTGTTGAGTCATACCGGGGATGAATTGTAAAGTTCAAATTTATATTTACTTAAGTCTGTCTGGCCTCTTAGCCACTTTTCTGAATTATCTCTCATAATTAATGCAATATATTTACCTGGAGGGTAAGATTTAAATTCCTGAAATGTCATATAAGTTAGCATAAAAGACATTGAATTGGTTTTTATTACATTGTCTTTATTAGAGTTGTGCAATCTTCATCTTTTCATTACTATCATGTTTTTAGATTTCTGAAAATAGTTATGTTTTTGTAGTACATTTTGCACTATTCCTATGCACATTGGAGTTTCATGGTGAAGTTAACTTGTACTGACAAAACATGGGATTAACTTTCAACTCTTTTACTGACATAGTAGAGAACTTTATATTTTTAAGCATTTAATTCATCTCTGTTCTCACTTCTTGGCTGAGTTTCATTCATTTATTCAGCAAACATTTATTGGGTGCCTAATATATGCTAGGCCAGGCACTAAGATATTTGTTCAATCAATAAATTATTACCTCTATTATGGGATTATGAAATATAAACTTTCTAAGTGGAGATGATGTTTTCTTTTTTTTCCTATAACTTCCATGGTCCCTAGCACATGTCTAAAAGAAACATTTAATAACAATTTACTAGTTAAATGATCTTATTGAGTTGAGAACAATAATTATTTACATGAAGGTAGAGTAGGGAAAAAAATCTAATATAATGAAGTCCAAAGTATTCTGACAACCCGTCTATCACAGATGTCTTTATTTCCCTTCCTTACATCAAATCTGAAATTAATTACATCTGTACTTAGTAAACACACTAATAAATTATTTCATTTATCCAATTAATATTTATTGGGCTGCTGATTTATAATGCTATATGTGAGTTAGAAAGTGAATAAGAATGTTTTCATTCTTAAGTAACCCATAACATGCCAGGGGAATATTAATTTATGCAATAAGTATTTATTGAACATCTATTATATGCCAGGAATTCTTCTAGACATTTATGATGTGAGATCTGAAGGACAAGAAGGACCAGTGTTGTGTTGGTAAATCGGTTCTGCAGGACTAAGAAAAGCCTGATTTATAGCATTTCCTGACTTCAGAGTATAAATATTCTCACCCTGGCTGATTTAGGATATCAGAAATATAATCTAGATTGCAAAATTCCATATAATTAACAGTCAACTCTTGAATACTGGTACAAGCCAACCTTGAGGAGGAAGAAACAGTGACTTATTTAAGGTCTTGAAGGGAAACATAGTAGCCTCAGTGTAATGACAGATAAAATGGGACAGTGATGTGAAATCAAGTGAGAGATATGGGCATGAATTAGATAATGTATGGCCCTGCAGGTAATGGCAAATAATTGATTTTCTATTTAAGAGTGGTAGAAAGTCATTCAATGGTTTAAAGAGGAATATTATGATTGGATTTCCATTTTTAAAAGATATGCAGGCCTCTATGCTGTAAAATGGAATAAACAGAGGACGGGGGAAGAGTGGAGAAAGTGATTTTTCAATCCAGGAAAGAGATAATGATGACTTAGATTGGGTTATTGTTCCACCTTTCCTTTCCTCCTCCACCTTGGGTTGGAGTATATTTTCTTGCTTGACTAAATTTGAGATTGACTCTGTCTTGTTTTGGCCAATGGAATGTGAGAAGACATGATGCAGACAATGACTTTAAATGTACGTAGTGGTTTATCTTGTCTCTTACACTTTTTAATCTACCAAGGAAAGACCATGCCCCAGGTGGTGGCATCTATCTAGCCTGATTTGTCTAAGCCAGCTGACTTACAGCCTGAAGCAGAACTGTTCTGGCTAACTCAAAGAACCATCAGCAAGAGAAATTTAAACTTGTAAACTGCTGAGTTTTGATTCAGTTTGTTATACAGTGCTATTGCGGCAGTTGTGGTTTTCAGTAAAGTGAAGAGAAATGGACACATCTAAGCTACATTTTGGTGGAGATAATGAGTTTCTGGTTTGAATGAGTAGCCATATAGTGTTATTTACTGACATGAGAAAGACAAGAAAGAAAGTTTTTTAGAGAGGAAATCAAGAGTTCCATTAAATATATTATACTTGAGATACTAATTAATGCATACATAGTCTGAAATTTTGAGGAGAGATGTGGGCTAGAGAATAAAGTTTTGGAGTCTTTGGTGTATAAACATTATTTAAAGCCATGAATGGAACTGGATGAAATTTCCTAAAGAATAAGTGAAGTTAACATAAACAAAAAGTCTTAAGACAGAGGTTTAAGTCACTTCATTCACTGGAGGTTTGATAGAAGAGGGAGAGTCAGCAAAGGAGATTGACAATGAGGAGCAGCATCATAGGAGGAAATCTAGGAGAAACTGTTGGTGTCTTTTCATAAAAGAGAGTCATCATTGTCATTGACTGCTGCTGTGAAGGCTTAGTAAAAAGCTGACAAATACTTATTCATTGGGTGTGCTACAATGAAGTCATTGTATCTTTGACGAGAACAGTTTCCACAGAGCAACCATGGTACAAGGTAGATTGGGAGTGTAGTGAAAAACAAATAGGGTGAGACAGAGCAAACAATATATGTAGACAAACAGTCTAAACATTTTGCTAGGAAGCAGCAAAGTGGAGAAACTGAACAATAGGAAGAGAAGGTTTGTGTTTTGTTCCAAGTGCTATCTATGATGATGACGACTGCATTAAGTGGTAATCCAAGTTAAAAATATTTCATTTGACCTTTTTCAATTATTTTACACATCTCATGATTTAGCCTAAACCTTTGCAACCCTTATCAAATCTCTGTCCCCTTCCCTCAGTAAATGACTTTACCTCCTACTTCATAGAGAAAATAAAGCTCTTCATGGTGAATTCACTGGAAACTTACTAATAGCCACCTAAAATCTTGTCTATGGTTTTAGAAGATGCCTCTTCAGATATGAATTCTATCCTATTCTTCCCCTTCTCTGTCAGGAACCTATCTCATCTATTATGTATTATTTGCCCTCTTTTACGTCTCAATACTCTCCTTTTCTATAACCTGTAAGCACACTAAAGTTTCTCTCACATTAAAATTATATTGACACTGTAATTTACTTTCTCAAACTTGTGTTTCTGTGGTGATCATTTTATCACTGCCTGTTTCTTCAAACCACATACCTCTTGAAAAGGGAGTCTATATTTATTACCTCCAATAACTTCATTCCTTCAAACCAATGAAACCTGCTTCCACTTTCGTTAAATTGTCCAATGACCTCCCAATTACAAAAGCTAAAGGATACATTTCATTACTTGTTTTAAATTTATGAGATAATGAAAATAAAGTTTCATAGCACTATATTTAGAATTATGTAATTATTTGTAGCTAACTTCATTCCTAAGAATGTTGACTTCATAATCTCCAGATTCTTTTTTGCATTCCTAGTGCCTAGCAGACTTCCTATCACATTGTAGGTATTCAGTAAATATTTGTTGAAAGAATGATTGAATAAATGGATGGATGCATAAAAATACAATCTCTGTCCTCAATAAACCGCCAGAGTTCACAATCTAGTGAGGAATTGGCATTCTACATAACACACATATGTTGGAAATTCCAACAGTAGAAAATTATGTGACATCTACCCAGCCCACACACTAGAATGTGAAATGTCAGTAAATTGCAATCTGTCATTCTTCACTAATGAATCTGTCTATAAATTTGAAACTTTAAAATTTTTATGTTTCATTATAATTACTTCATATGAAATTAAATAAAATTTAAATAGTTGGTCTTAAAAAGAGAGAAAGGTCTTAAGAAGAAGAGAAAACTGTTTTATAATTATTAAGTGTACAAAATATAAAATCTTATTTTTCGAATGAAAATGATTTAAGTGATCAGAAGCACTTTCATAGTAGTAAGTCTTTGTGTAGAAGAGAACCTAAAGCTCTTCTAGCCCGTCTATTTTCACAACATAAAATCCCATCTACAATGTTCTGAAAGTTTCTGCTAACAGATACCTGTGATGAGGAACACACTCCCTTTTCTGACATTGAATTCCTAATTTGTTTGAGCTTTAAATTCTAGAAAATTAATTTCCCATAACACATTGTAAAAACATAGACTGTTTTTACAACCTGAAATAGAGATGCTGTTTTTCTTGTAGAAGGAGGGGAAGAAATAGGAATTTTTTATGAAGGTCAGGAGAGAAGTGTGAATCAGTGGAAAGAAGTATGTATATAGTATCTATAGTATCTGAGAAAGTAATTGAAAGAAATTAATCCATGGCACTGGCAAACATAGTAATACGGAAAAATCTATGTGACTGAATAAGAGGTATTAAATGTTTTATTTATTGATTCTTATAACAAATGTTTGTTGAATGTGCTAGGTGTTATAAGGAAGTGCTGAGGATTAAAGGGGAATAGTCCTAGTCCATATGATCAGAGAGTTTACAGATTAGTAAAGGGAAGGTGGACCAACCAAACAATGAGTGCTGCAAATTGTTTTGATGTTAAGATAGATTAGAACACATACCTTGTGCTGAGTCTTGAAATGACTAGCAAAATGGGGAACAACTAAATTAATAAGTTGATTTGTTAAGTAGGTATAAGATGTTGCTCCTAAGAATGAAAGAATATATGGAGCATTATGAAAATTGACTATATTGGTATATAAAGGAGTCAAATTTCAAACAATTGGAATTATACAAAACTTGTTCTCTGATTACTGTGATATAAAATTAGAAAACAATAACAATGATAATTTAAAATTCCATAATTTGGAAATGAAAGATTATTTATGGAAAGTATGGAGGATGGGTTAGAGTTTCATGTTTCGATGCAGGAATCCAAGTGGGAAAGCTGCTCATGAACCAGATGAAAGATGGTAAGGATCTGAATTGAGAGAGTATGAGTGGGAAAGGATTGAAGGGAATTGGAAGAGACTGAATAGTGGAGATGATTTTCAGGCTTATGGATGGATAGTACTGTCATTAAGTGTGAGAGGGACATGTAGATTGAGATAGAGATAGTTGGTTATTCAAATTTGGATCTCAGGAGTGTTCTAAACAATATATACAGAGTTGTGCACATTGAGATGATAAATATAGTCAAGGTCATGGACCATATCATTCAAGTAAAGGGTTAGAAGGTAGCCAAGGAAAGAAATAGCTTTGGGGAACACACAACAGCTGGAGGTGGTCAAAGCATAATAAGACCATGAATGAGAAAGGCGAAATTGTCAGAAGTGAAGGAAATTGAATGGATGATTGATTTCAGGTGAACAAATGATTGAGCGCAGATGAATGAATGATTAATTCCAGCTGGACTCTGAGGCACACGTGGTAAGTAGTGTTAGAGACTGAAGTCTTTTGGTTGCTAAGGTTTTTTGTTGTTGTTGTTGTTGTTTTTCTTTTTTGCCTGTCAGCTCATATCTATGTTGGCAGTTTTAATGTCTTATATGTCTTTTGCCTAACTTCATTCTAAAACCTCTAATAATCAATCACTTTACCTCTGTTTTTTTCCCCTGGTCTTCCTGTTGGTCTCTCATTGAATAAGTATTTGAATCAGAAGTTATTTATAATTTATATTTCAGAACTGAAATTCTAGTTTGGTGAAATTGGTTTAGAGACTAGATTTTACATAAGGCAATAGTTAGAATTTCAGGGATGTTATAATTGGCCTAAAGACACACACTACGTCTCATTCTCCATCTAAAGGTTTATCTGCAGCAACGGTAGATTTTAATATGTTTTAACTGCCTTTTTAGAGCTCTTCTTTAATTCTATATACTGCTTTTTAGGAGTATATCTGCATTTATTTTGTATTTTGGATGCAGTCCTAATATGACTTAGCTAAATGGTACTATAGAGGGCTTTTAGTTTAGCACGTAAATGGATTATACTAAAAGTATTTTAACGGGTTTTTTTTTCTCTGAAATAGATATCTTTTGCTTAATTATTGTATTAACACAAGCTCATTATAAATATTTAAAAAATACATACATATATAGGGTTGAAAGGGAAAGTTCTCACAATACTACATTTTCCCCTTCCTTCCAAAGACAGACACCTCTGATGGTCTTAGTTTGGTGTAAACATTAGACAAGAAAGGTTGGGCTCTGTTGAGTAACAAATGAACACTAGATTCTCTGTGGCTTCATGTTTCATAAAGACTTATTTTCCCCCGACATCAATCACAGTGTGATAGACACTTTACCTTGTAGCTCTGCCATTTGATGCACAGGTTTCCTAGGACAGTGTGGCTGGGAAAGAGTGGGCTGGAGGAATTTAAGCCCCAGACCTGGTAGTGGCTTACACCTCATATGCCCACATCTCATTGGTCAGAGTCTAATCACATGTTCTTAACCTAATTGTAAAAGGGTATGGGAAATATAGGGGATCACATGGATAATTTGGTGAGTACTAATTGTCTCTGCTGTAGTATACATTCTTCCATATCTTTCCTGTGCATTTGCAAATAAATAAACCAAGATACACATATACGTATATTTTTATGCATATATATGTATTTTTACAAATGTGAATTCCTCATTAGTCAAAATTTATTTTCATAATGTTGCTTTCAAAATAATATTATCTTTAAATAATACCTTCACTTGTGAACTTCATCACGTCCTTTCTAGGTATGCAGTGAACCTGTTCCCTGCTATGTATTCAATTCCAAGTGTGTTCAGATGTAAGCATCTGCAATCTCTTGCTATATAATTGTTTCTTTCCCATCTGACTTGAAAACCTCCTGCCTTGAAAAATAAAACAAAACAAAAATTTCACTAAATCCTAATGCTTTCTTTTTTAGCTTCTATGATTGTCATTCTTTCATTGCAAGCTTAATTTCTTTACCATTGCTGTAAAATTCACTCTTTATATCTCCAGATTGCACTTCTCATCACCTTTGCCTCATCCTTTTTCTCCTTCAGTTTTCTGCAGTGATTTTCACTGTTAGTTATGCTGTCCATTGAAGGTAGCAATAATGCTTTATTAACCATTATATTCTACACTGCTCCCCTCCCAGGAATTAGCATAGTGATTTTTGCTAAGTAGATATTCTATAAATAGGAACAATAAACAAACAGGCATATTGAGCATCAGAGTGATTCAGGTTCCAGGGGCTATCTGCCTGGATTTGAATATCATCTCTACCTATTGCTAATGGTCTGATCTTGGGGAAGCTAATCACACCTTCTCTGCTTTCTTTTCCTCATCTGTAAAATGGAGATAGTAATAGTACCTAATTTATGGGGTAGCTGTAAGAATAAAACATGATAATCCGTATATAGGTGTTAGCACGCTTGGCATATGGCAAATATTTTTAATGTTTCTATTTTTAAGACTCAAAAATTCTCCTTCACCTTAATATAATATCACTTAACATACCACGTTTTTATACAAAGTGTGTCCTCTGAACTTTATAGTTACCTTCTGAAGTAAACAAGGGAGAAATTACCTCCTTTTCCTGTTGAGTTCCCTGAAGCCCCACAAGTTCCAGGAGTCAGTGTAGAGCACAGTGATAAAGAATGAAGGAGTCCTGGGTCTGTACATTCCAAGTTAAAGGATCTTGGGAAAGTTGTTTCTCCTGAGTAAAAGAGAATAATCGCAGTACTTTACAAAAAGAAAAACTAAACAAAACTGTTAAAGCTTATGGGAGATAATTCACAAGAAATGCTAAACAATGCTTCTGGTACCTTATAAATACAGCCTTTGCTCAGTATCCTTGGGGAATTGGTTCTAGGACTTCCCCTACCTCCATCATTCCAAGATCCAAGAATGCCCAAGTCCCTGATAAAATGTGTAGTATTTGCACATAACCTATGCACATCTTCGCATATGTTTTATTTTTTAAAATTTACTTATTTTTTCCATAGGTTATTGGGGTACAGGTGGTATTTGGTTACAGGATAAGTTATTTAGTGATGATTTGTGAAATTTTGGCACACTTATCACCCAAGCGGTATATACTGTACCCTATTTGTAGTCTTTTATCCCTCATCCCCTTTCCACCATTCCCCCCAAGTCCCCAAAGTCCATTGTATCATTCTTATACCTTTTCATCCTCTTGTCTTAGCTCCCACATATCAGTGAAAACATGATGCACACAGTTTCTTTATCCACTCATTGATTGATGAACATTTGGGTTGGTTCCATGACTTGGCAATTGCAAATTGTGCTGCTATAAACATGCGTGTGCAAGTATCTTTTTCGTATAATCACTTCTTTTCCATTGGGTAGATACCCAGTAGTGGGATTGGTGGATCAAATGGTAGTTCTACTTTTAGTTCTTTAAGGAATCTTCACATTGCTTTCCACAGTGGCTATATCAGTTTACATTCCCAGCAGTAGTGTAGAAGTGTTTCCTCATCACTGCATCCATGCCAAAATCTACTGTTTTTTAATTTTTTGAGTTTGGCCATTCTTGTAGGAGTAAGATGGTGTCACATTGTGGTTTTGATTTGCATTTCCCTGGTCATTAGTGATGTTGAGCATTTTTTCATATGTTTTTTGGCCATTTGTGTATCTTCTTTCACGAATTGTCTATTCATGTCCTTAGCCCACTTTTTGATGGGATTTTTTTGGTGTTTTTCTTACTGATTTATTTGAATTCATTGCAGATTCTGGATATTTGTCCTTTGTCAGATGTGTAGATTGTGAAGATTTTCTCCCACTCTGTGGGTTGTCTATTTACTCTATTGACTGTTACTTTTGTAGTGCAAAATCTCTTTAGTTTAATTAAGTCCAAAATATTTATCTTTTTTCTTTTTTTAATTAAAATGCATTTATTTATTTATTTTATTGTACTTTAGGTTCTGGGGTACATGTGCAGATCATGCAGGATTGTTGCATAGGTACATACATGGCAATGTGATTTGCTGCCTCCATCCCCCCATCGCCTACATCTGGCATTTCTCTCCATGTTATCCCTCCCTGACCTCCTCACCCCCCCGCTGTCCCTCCCTTACTCCCTCCAACAGACCCCAGTGTGTGATGCTCCCCTCCCTGTGTCCATATTGTTCAACACCTACCTATGAGTGAGAACATTCGGTGTTTGATTTTCTGTTCTTGTGTCAGTTTGCTGAGAATGATGGTTTCCAGATTCATCCATGTCCCTAAAAAGAATGCGAACTTATTGTTTTTTATGGATGCATAATATTCTATGGTGTATATGTGCCACATTTTTTTTCCAGTCTATCGTCGATGGGCATTTTGCCTGGTTCTAGGTCTTTGCTATTGTAAACAGTGCCACTATGAACATACGTGTGCATGTGTCTTTATTATAATAGAACGATTTATAGTCCTTTGGGTATATACCCAGTAATGAGATTGCTGGGTCAAATGGAATTTCTAATTCTAGGTCCTTGAGGAAGCACCACACTGTCTTCCACAATGGTTGAACTAGTTTACACTCCCACCAACAGTGTAAAAGTGTTTCTATTTCTCCACATCCTCTCCAGCATCTGTTGTCTCCATATTTTTTAATGATTGCAATTCTAACTGGTGTCAGGTGGCATCTCAATGTGGTTTTGATTTGCATTTCTCTAATAATCAGTGATGATAAGCATTTTTTCATATGTTTTTTGGCTGCGTATTTATCTTTTGAAAAGTGTCTGTTCATATCCTTTGCCCACTTTTGAATGGGTTTGTTTGTTTTTTTTCTTGTAAATCTGTTTTAGTTCTTTGTAGGTTCTGGATATTAGCCCTTTGTCAGATGGGTAGATTGCAAAAATTTTTTCCCATTCTGTTGGTTGCCAGTTCACTCTAATGATTGTTTCTTTTGCTGTACAGAAGGTCTGGAGTTTAATGAGGTCCTATTTGTCTATTTTGGCTTTTGTTGCCAATACTTTTGGTATTTTAATCATGAAGTCCTTGCCTATGCTTATGTCCTGAATGGTCTTGCCTAGGTTTTCTTCTAGGGTTTTTATGGTGTTAGGTTTTATGTTTAAGTCTTTAATCCATCTGGAGTTAATTTTAGTGTAAGGTGTCAGGAAAGGGTCCAGTTTCTGCTTTCTGCACACTGCTAACCAGTTTTCCCAACATCATTTATTAAACAGGGAATCCTTTCCCCATTGCTTGTTTTTGTCAGGTTTGTCAAAGATCAGTTGGTTGTAAATGTATGGCGTTGCCTCTGAGGCCTCTGTTCTGTTCCATTGGTCTATATCTCTGTTTTGGTACCAGTACCATGCTGTTTTGTACTGTAGCCTTGTAGTATAATTTGAAATCAGGTAGTGTAATGCCTCTGGCTTTGTTCTTTTTGCTTAGGATTGTCTTGGCTGTGCAGACTCTCTTTGGGTTCCATATGAAGTTTAAGGTGGTTTTTTCCAGTTCTGTGAAGAAGGTCATTGGTAGCCTGATGGGGATAGCATTGAATCTATAAATTACTTTGGGCAATATAACCATTTTCATGATATTGATTCTTCCTAACCATGAGCATGGAATGTTTGCCATTTGTTTGTGTCCTCTCTTATTTCCTTGAGCAGTGGTTTGTAGTTCTCCTTGAAGAGGTCCTTTACATCCTTTGTTAGCTGTATTCCTAAGTATTTTATTCTCTTTGTAGCAATTGTGAATGGCAGTTCATTCTTGACTTGGCTCTCTTTAAGTCTGTTTTTGGTGTATAGGAATGCTTGTGATTTCTGCACATTCATTTTGTATCCTGAGACTTTGCTAAAGTTATCAGTTTAAGGTGATTTTGGGCTGAGAAAATATGGTTTTCTAATTATATAATCATGTCCTGTGCAAATAGGGACAGTTTAACTTCTTCCTTTCCTAATTGAATACCCTGTATTTCTTCTTCTTGCCCGATTGCTCTGGCTAGAAATTCCAATACTATATTGAATAGGAGTGGTGACAGAGGGCATCCTTGTCTACTGCCAGATTTAAAAGGGAATGCTTCCAGTTTTTGCCCATTCAGTATGATATTGGCTGTGGGTTTTATCATAAATAGCTTTTATTATTTTGAGATACATTCCATTGATACTTTATTAGTTTTTATCATAAAGCGCTGTTAAATTTTGTTGTCAGCATTTTCTCCACCTATTAATAATGTGTTTTTTGATGTTGATTCTGTTTATGTGACGGATTATGTTTATTGATTTGTGTATGTTGAACCAGCCTAGCGTCCCTGGGATGAAGCCTACTTGATCGTGATGGATAAGCTTTTTGATGTGCTGTTCTAATCAGTTTGCCACTATTTTATTGAAGAATTTTGTGTCTGTGTTCATCATGGATATTGGCCTGAAGTTTTATTTTTCAGTTGAGTCTCTGCTGTGTTTTGGTATCAGGATGATGTTGGTCTCATAAAATAATTTGGGAAGGATTCCGTCCTTTTGTATTGTTTGGAATAGTTTCAGAAGGAGTGGTACCAGTTCCTCTTTGTACGTCTGATAGAATTTGGCTGTGAGCTATCTATAACTGGACCTTTTTTGGTTAGTAGACTATTAATTGCTGCCTCAACCTCAGCCTTTGTTATTGGTCTATTCAGGGTTTCAACTTCTTCCTGGTTTAGGCTTGGAAGGGTGCACGTGTCCAGGAATTTTTTCATTTCTTCCAGGTTTACTGGTTTGTGTTCATAGAGTTGTGTGTAGTAATCTCTGATGGTAGTTTGTATATCTGTGGAATCTGTGGTGATATCCCCTTTATCGTTTTTTATTGCATCTATTCAATTTTTCTCTCTTGTCTTTTTTATTAATCTGGTTAGCGGTTTGTCTATTTTGTTGATCTTTTCAAAAAACCAGCTCCTGGATTTATTGCTTTTTTGAAAGGTTTTTTGTGTCTCTATCTCCTTCAGTTCTGCTCTGATCTTAGTTATTTCTTGTTTTCTGTTAGCTTTTGAGTTTATTTTCATCTTGCTCCTCTAACTCTTTCAATTTTGATGGTAGGGTGTCAATTTTAGATTGTTCTTTTTTTTCATGTGGGCATTTATTGCTATAAATTTCCTTCTGGAGACTGCTTTGAATGTGTCTCAGAGATTCTGGTACGTTGTGTCTTCATTTTATTGGTTTCAAAGAACATCTTTATTTCTGCCTTCATTTCATTGCTTATCTAGTCAACATTCAGGAGGCAGTTGTTCAGGTTCCATGAAGGTGTGTAGTTCTCAGTTAGTTTCTTAATCCCGTGTTCTAATTTGATTGCACTGTTGTCTAAGAGACTGTTTGTTATGATTTCTGTTCTTTTGCATTTTCTGAAGGGTGATTTACTTCCAATTATGTGGTCAATTTTAGAGTAGGTGCAATGTGTTGCTGAGAAGAATGTATATTCTGTGGATTTGGGGTAGAGAGTTCTGTAGATGTCTTTTAGGTCTGCTTAGTCCAGATCTGAGTTCAAGTCCTGGATATCCTTGTTAATTTTTGTCTTGATCTGTCCAGTATTCACAGTGGGATGTTAAAGTCTCCCACTATTATTGTGTGGGAGTCTAAGTCTCCTAGTAGGTCTCTGAGAACTTGCTCTATGTATTGGGTGCTTCTGTATTGGGTACCTATATATTTAGGATAGTTAGCTCTTCTTGTTGCATTGATCCTTTTACCATTATGTAATTTCCTTCTTTGTCTATTTTAATCTTTGTTGGCTTAAAGTCCGTTTTATCAGAGACTATGATTGCAACTCCTGCTTTTTTTGCTCTCAATTTTTGGTAAATCTTCTTTCATCCCTTTATTTTGAGCCTATGTGTGTCCTTGCACGTGAGATGGATTTCCTGAATACAGCACACTGATGGGTCTTGACTTTTTATTCAATTTGCCAGTCTGTATCTTTTGATTGGAGCATTTAGGCCGTTTACATTTAAGGTTAATATTGTTATGTGTAAATTTGATCCTGCCATTTTGATGCTGGCTGGTTGTTTTGCCCATTAGTTGATGCAGTTTCTCTATTGTGTCAGTGGTCTTTACCATTGAGTATGTTTTTGGAGTGGCTGGTACTGGTTATTCCTTTCCATGTTTAGTGCTTTCAGGAGCTCTTTTTAGGCAGTCCTGTTGGTGATGAAACCTCTCAGCAATTGCTTTTCTGTAAAGGATTTTATTTCTTCTTCACTTGTGAAGCTTAGTTTGGCTGGATTTGAAATTCTAGGTTGAAAGTTCTTTTCTTTAAGGATGTTGAATACTGGCCCCACTCTTTTCTGGCTTGTAGGGTTTCTGCTGAGATATCCACTGTGAGTCTGATGGGCTTCCCTTTGTGGGTAACCTGACCTTTCTCTCTGGCTGCCCTTAGTAATTTTTCCTTCATTTCAACCCTGGTGAATCTGTTGATTATGTGCCTTGTGATTGCTCTTCTTGAGGAATATTTTTGTGGTGTTCTCTGTTTTTCCTGGACTTGAATGTTGCCTTGTATTGCTAGGTTGGGGAAGTTCTCCTGAATAATATCTTGAAGAGTGTTTTCCAGCTTGTATTCATTCTCTTTGTCACATTCAGGTACACCTATCAAACGTAGATTAGGTCTTGTCACATAATCCTATATTTCTTGGAGGATTTGTTCATTTCTTTTCACTCTTTTTTCTTTAATCTTGCCTTCTTGTTTTATTTCATTGAGTTGATCCTTAATCTCTGATATCCTTTATTCTGCTTGGTTGGTTCAGCTATTGAAACTTGTGTATACTTTGCAAAGTTCTCGTGCTGTGTTTTTCAACTCCATGAAGTCATTTGTATTTTTCTCTAAGCTGTTTATTCAAGTTAGCATTTCATCTAACCTTTTTTCAAGGTTCTTAGTTTCTTTGCATTGGGTTAGAACATGTTCTTTTAGCTCAGAGAATTTTGTTATTACCCACATTCTAAAGCCTGTTTCTGTCAATTCATCAGACTCATTCTTCATTCAGCTTTGTTCCCTTGCTGGTGAGAGGTTGTGATCCCTTGGAGGAGGAGACGTGTTCTGGTTTTTGGTGTTTTCATCCTTTTTGTGCTGGTTTCTTCCCATCTTTGTGGATTTATCTACCTGTGGTCTTTGTAGCTGGTGACTTTCAAATGGGGTCTCTGAGTGGATGTCGTTTTGTTGATGTTGAAGGTATTTCTTTCTGTTTTTTAGTTTTCCTTCTAACAGTCAGGCCCCTCTGCTGTAGGACTGCTCGAAGTACACTCCAGACCCTGCTTGCCTGGGGATCACCTGTAGCAGCTGCAGAACAGTAAGGGTTGCTGCTAGTTTCTTCTTCTGTTATCTTTGTTCCAGAAGGGTACCTGCCAGATGTCAGCCTGAGCTCTCTTTTATAAGGTGTCTCTTTGGATATATGGGGATCGGGAGCTGCTTGAGGAGACAGTCTATCCCTTATCAGAGCTCAAGTGCTATGCTGAGAGCTCCATTGTTCCATTTAGAACTGCTGGGCAGGTATGTTTAAGTCTCTGCAGTAGAACTCACAACTGCCTGTTCCCCAGGTGCTCTGTCCTGGGAAGGTGGGGCTTTATTTATAAGTTCCTGATGTGCTGCTGCCTTTTTTCAGAGATGCCCTGCCCAGCAAGGAGGTAGTCTAGTCAGAGACATTGCTGAGCTGCCACAGTCTCTGCCCAGTTGCTGTGTAAATTTACTTGTGCTTTTGTTTACAGAGGTACAGTTAGAACTGCCTTGGTTATGGCAGTCTGCCTCAGTAATGGCGGACTGCCTCGGTAGTGGCGGACTGCCTCGGTAGTGGCGGACTGTCTTGGTAATGGTGGACGCCCTTCCCCACACCGAGCTGGACCGTCTTAGGTCCAACTGCGCATGCTGCAAAACTCCCAATCAAGAGCATTTCAGATTACTGGTCTTTGTGGGGGTGAGACCTGCTTAGCCAGATTATCTGGCTCACTGTTTCAGCCCCCTCTTTTTCAGTTGAATGGGCAGCTCTCTCTCCCAGGTGTTCCAGGTTCCGGTTGAAATGGCTACCCAGATTTGTGTGAGTTTTAGTGTGGATACCCATGGTGCCAGCTGAAACAGCCATGCTGGAAACTTATGACACTTTTCAGCCCGGGAATCTCTTGGTCTGTGGGCAGTAAAAACTCGTTTGGAAATGCAGTCATCACTCACCCTCTGTGTTGTTCTTGCTGGGAATTGCACTCCAGAGCTGTTCCTATTCGGCCATCTTGTGTCTCTCCAATTAGATTTTGTAAATGTAGAAACTTTGCCTTTTGTGGAATTTAGTCTTACTCTATCAAGTAATGAGATTTTTGGAGCACTCAGTGTTCCTATTTGTAGGAACTAATGATTTTCCAAATTATTTTAGAGTAGCAGCCCCTTCTGTAAAAAGTAAGCTTTGTGATGATAATGATTATAATAATACTGATATGTATAAATGAGGCTGTTTGTATTCATCCATATGTGCTATGCTGTTACAGCCATTTATCTGAGAGCAATCTCCTTTTTGATATATGTAGTTCATTTGCACTGTACTTTTTAGTCCTAAAGTTTAGTAATTGCAAAGCATCTGAGTAGCATGAAGTGAAGAAAACTGCTCAATTGTGTTTTTTAGTATCTCTGTGTTAGTAACATTTAAAAAAAATTACAGCTCTTGTTATTAAAAATTTGTGATTTGCAATTTAATTTGAAAAATGCATTTATAATTTGAAAACTAATACTATGCAAGTAAAACTTAAAAAAAATTTCAGGACAAGTTAAACTGGACAAAATCATGACTAATATTGAACCAGTGAGTAAGAAAATGGAGACAGCCAAGCACCAGCACTTTGAGGAGTCCAGGTAATGTATAATTAGCTAACCTATAGAAACTGTGTATTTTCTTCTAATTTGCCAATATTCCCTGACCAATTGTCATGGCCTCTCAAGTCTATCTCTTAACACCCCATACATGAAGCTAATTTATTGTTCTGCTTTAGTTCTTCAAAGCATATCAATTTTCAAAATTTTAGTTTTCAGTTCAGTTAACTTTTGAACTGGAGGATGTCTGAGTAGTTAACTAAACCATCTGGGTTTTACAGTGCATAAGCTTGAATCCAATTTGTGGCTTTCCTGAGAAAAAATGCCATATTTTATGATAATATTACATAAGTTTAGAATTTTAATAGCTCATCTGCAGCAATTATGGAGCAGAGTAAGTTATAATTTTCCTTTCTAAATCTAATAATTAAAGGTTAGTCTTTTTCTAACAGAAGGTGAGGCTGTTTTTACAGAACATAGTTTGAACACAGGAATTTTGAGCATTGCCTCTGCTTTCCAAAAGTGTCTGGAGATGGATCAGTTCCTTTTCCTAATTGTTGCATGAAATAGCATAATCGTCTTCAAGATAACTTTAAAATTACATACACAGTAGTTGGCCCTGAAGCTACAGACAGAACCTCTAAGCCCTTCAGCACATATTTTGTAAGAACATTTATACTTATAGACAGTAAATTCTTCTCTGCTAAAATGTACTTTTCAGTGGCTTGTTTTACAATAATTCATTAATATTATGACATGGTCAGAAATTTGGTGTAATCGGCATAGCTATAAGATAGTTGAGGAAATGCTGGGAAGGCTATGAAGAACTTTGTGGGTCTTCCAACATTTAGGTTGTGAACTGTGTGCTTAACACTAGAAGATTCATGCTCAGGGTAACCACTTTCTTGGCTTAAGTGTAATACAGTACTCAAATTTGAAAGAATGACATATATACACAACCTTAATACTGAAGGTTTGGTTATACCCAAGATAAGGGAAGATATTAATTCAAAGAAAATAAATTATTGTATTGGAAATTTACCAGTTTTAATAAATTTCTTTTCTGCCTTTGAGTTATCCATTTTAACTTAAGATCCAAGTTGGTCTGGCAGAGTGGTAGCTCCTAAAAGAGTAGTTAATACAGCAATTTAGCCAAATTGTTTAGAATTTCAAGTCAGCATTTACTAACCGAAAAGGTTAACTGAATTCATTTGAAAATCATTTTCAGTATCTTTAGATGAGGCTGGTAAGCCATAGCAGAATAATAATGTTTTAGGGACAAGTGAAGCACTTATTATCTTCTGATCAGGTATAATATTTTTCAGTATAATGTCTTTCTCAAGAGAGTTGAATATTTCCCAAAGAATTGTTTCTTCTGCAACTGGTAGAAGATAAAGGTCTCTGGACACCCTAATTTCCCATTTTTAATGAAAACATGTCCTGCTTAATGAGGAAGATCAACACCCTTTGAAATTAAGAGCAAGTGCATGTACTTCCAGTGACAGCCCGGGGCATATAAAACCTGAACTTCAATACACCTGGGCTGCCTTGTCTTTATTTATAGCTAGTTGATGGTGGTAACTTCTTTCTTACTTTAGCAGTTAGCTTCATTTCATTAATGTTAAAAGTGTGATGGGAATGCGGTGGGAAAGACAAATAAGTGTTTTGGGATGTGGTGACTAAGGATTTTTTGAAACCTGTGCTTAACTAGACAAATAAAATGTCACTAGACCAAATTTTTTTTTGAAATCTAGTTTACCACATAATGAAGATAAGGAAACAGCAGTGAGAATATAAGCAGAAGAAAAGATAATAGAATCAGTTAGGAAATTAGGTAGGAGATTGTTAACAATGCAGGGACAGGCTGTAGGACTAATTAGTATGAATGACCCAACTCTTCATGAAACCCTCAAAAGGTTATTGTTTAAGTTAAATAGACCCCCTATGAGAAAAGCTGTATATAAACAACTTAAAATTATCCTGAAGATGCCTTGGAAAATACTGATTGTTAAGACGACTATAATATTTTTGGGTTGACTGTTAAAATATTGACCCAACAAAGGAAATTTCCTTGAACAAAATATGGACGTGATTGAATTTTATAAATATGTTTTCTTCCTTTTTCTAAACTTGTCTATTTTTGACTCATGAAGGGAAAACACAATTGAATACTTCTACAATTTCAATATAAGTTTAAGAAAGTAAAGTTCTTCAATGTACCTTTGAATTCTAAGTTCAAAGATTGTCCTACATTAATACTCTTTTTATGATGATGATAGATATGGGTTTATTCTGAATTTTAATTTCCCATCCAAATTTTCATTTATTAATCAGTTATTTACTAGTGCTTATTTTTAGTTGATATTATTTGGTGCATTTGAAAGTATGACAATTGTATTTCAGTAAATGTATTCTGTAATTCAGGCAAGTGAGCCTGGACTTCTTCACCTAGTTTTGTGATCAGTGAGTTTCCTGTGTTACATGACAATTCATGTTTAGGTTATTTTGATCAGTTTAAATTAGTAACAGAATGAGGATATTATAAAATAATGATAGAATCCCTCATGGCATTTCACATTTGTGTTGAAACAAGTGTCATTTCACCTTAATATTTGTAAAATATTTTGCTTAAGTGGTTGAATGGTCTATTTCCATTAGAATCTTTTATTAATGGGGAATAATTGAAAATACATAATAGTTCTAACTTGGAAATTAAATAATACTAATGTATGGACCAGATATTAGAAAACAAAGGAAATTATGCCTGATCGATAAAACTTGGCACCATTCTTCGTGATATATAAAAACATTCTAGAATTTTAAATGGAATTTTATAAAACTGACTGCCATACTCAAGGTTCTTTATTTTCCCTTGATACAATTTAAGGGATATCTCAGGCTTTTGGCCAACTCCATGGGCATGACCACATGAGTGACAGTTAAATTAATAGATCCTATTATTATTTACTATTTACTGAGTGCCTAATATGTGCCAAATGTAAATCTCTAAACAGTCTTCTCCTTCATACACCATGCTTTTTTTCTGGGCAAATGTTTTAAAATTCTAGACATTTACATAAGATTTATATAATTTTTTGAACCAACATTTTCATTTCTAGGCATTTATAGTAACACAAGGAAATAATTGGACAGGTGCACAAATATGAATGTTCAAAGATTTTCATCCTTGTGTATAAACAACAAGAAAGTAAATATCCCACAGAAGAAGACTGGTAAATAAGCCATCAGTATGTTAAAATCTATACAATGGATTTTTATGTAATGGGCTAAAATAACATAGAATTCTATGTAATGGGCCAAAATAACAACGTGTACCTTTGTACATTTATAAAGATCTCCATGATATATTAGGTACAAAATAATAGGTTAAAAGTTCATATACATTTATGTACACTTAAATGTAGAAAAGTTACGAAATATATTTAACATGCTAATCATGACAAATGAAATCAATATGAAATAGTAATATGGATTCTGAAGTCCTACTGCCTGCGTTTGAATCCTGCCTGACCTACCCATTTCTAGCTGGAATAATCTGAACGATATACTACTTAACCCTCCAATGTCTTAGTTTCTTCATTTATACAATGAATATCATAATAGTAAGTACCTACATGCTTGTTTTGAGGAATAAATCAGGTAAAACATATAAAAAGGATTAGAATAGTGCCTTAAATGCTGGCCTTTAGGAAGCATTGAAGAGTTTGCAATTATTACTAAAATATCAGGAAGATAAGATTAGAGAAGATTTTAATTTTCTTTCTTTTTTCTTATTCACATTTTCCAAGGTTTCTAAGTGGTAATTGACTTTATTCAGCTGTTGGGATTGAAGCTCTCCAAATCATGTTAGGAAAACTTGCTACTTAAAAAGTCTCTTGTAAAACACTGAAGAAATAGATAGATATGATGCTCATTCATTTTCCTGATTTATACTAGTTTGGGCTCATTTGGAAAACAAACATTCCTATTTGTTATTCATCTCAGAACCAACAAAATTTGATATTACTTTGTCTTTGTTTAATAATATTTACTCTGCAACGCACTGAGGGAACAACAGGTGTAGTCCTATTGACCAAGGACAAGTGGTTTTCTGTGATTAGCATTTAGTCCTTTAACTTTAGTGTTGAAGATTTGTATTACAAAATAGGGATTATTAAATCACTTAAAGATCTACCTTCATGTTTTGGAAACAGAATATTGGAATTACTCTATCCCTTTCCTGTCCATCTTTACTTACCACCTGGGACCTCTACCTCGGAACTTCTGAAAGAACCTGGTGAGTCTTGTACATAAATGTTGACAGCAGCACATAGATTTTCATTATTTTGCATTCATTTAAATGCAAAAACAAAGAGCTAGTATTGAACAGAGTTATTTTCATTTCACATACTGTATCAAAGATAAGCAGACTTTGAAAACAACTACTAATAACTAGTTTTCCACTCCTTTATCTGAAATTGAGAGATTGGATTTTTAAAAATATGAAGGTTGCAGTAAATTATGAAGACAAATTCTTGTAAGTTTATTTACAGTTGAGTTATTGTTGTTTTAAAAAATACATACAGATCTTTAAAGAGACTATAGATGATTATTTAAAGTCCCTTAAATGTGATTGAAAAACACTCTAGAACTTGAACTGCTTAAAGACCTAGGGGGCTATTGATTCAAAGCAACTTTTTTGTAGTTTTCCCTCTTTTTAACTTGTTACTCATGAGCTTCAGGCTGTCATTAAAGGAAAACTCTTCTCGTAAAGTGGGACTTTTATTGATTTCAGAAGAGATTTTTAAAAGTTTGCTGAGTAAACTCCTCCTTGGGTTCTCAAGGCACTTTTGCATATGATGTCCTTTATAATTTTATAAGCATTTATTTGTTTGAATTATTAAGGAAGGAATTCAAGCATTAAATGAAAGCTCACTTCCAAACCAATTCTATGAATCATTTTCTTTATTCCAGTCAATGTTCACCAAAACTAAAATTTGTGAATATACTCTCAGAATGTTGAAGATATGCAATAGATGTGTTTTACAATTTTGATTGTTACATTGGTTCACAGCTTAAATTCTTTTAAGGTGTTATTAGATAATTTGTGATCCTAGGGTAATACAATAATGTGTGGGTCTCAATTGATTCTAGAATTGAATATACATGTGTAGAAGTAAATGTAGGCAAATATTCATACAAGGCTATGGTCTAATGGGTGTAATAGTTTTAATAAATAATATTCTTGAAATCAGACCTCCTTGAAAGCTGTGTTCTATAGCTCTTTACTGTAAGTTAAAGTTCTACTTATTCTGTGACAGAGTTTATTCAGGATGATCTAAGGGTTGATAAAAGCCTCTGTCTTCAAGTATCAACCACCTCAGAGGAATCACTTGTGTCATCATTTTGCAGAGAAGTTTTTTAGCTCTTGGAAGGACTTGGAAACTCTCATGGCTTTAGTTTGGATGTTGAAATTCATTTAAGTCTTATTTTTTTGTATTTATGGAGCTTATATACCGGTGCTAGGCCATAGTTAATTTAATGCTAAACAAAAGACAGAAAATGTTTCTAAAATATTTGTTGAAAGAATCCCAGTTATTAGCTACAGATTATTATGAAATTGTGAATGGAAAAGGCTGGCAGAATTGGTAGTCACCCATGTAATAAGTTTTGAAATTTGCTAAAGGTTCTACCCATGCAAAAATGTTCTGCTGAAATGTGAAATGTTTATTAATTGAACCATAACTTTATAGAAGCTAAAAGACTCCTCATACTTATTACAGTGTATGACACATGAATAGTAGGCACTAAAAAACATGTGAAATGAATGAATAAATGTAAATTAAAAAGGAAAAACCACCTAAGTGAAATATACTACAGTATGATCTGTGTGTCTGTCTCTGCATAGTAGGCTAAAACTCAATAACTGCTAAAGAAAAGAAAATGGAGAAAATACTAGATACTAGTTTTTACAGTTCTTTTAAAAAACTGATTATACATAGACTGGAGAGATATCATCAAAATAAATAAAGTGTTATGCAGTTTAGTTTATATGCTTTAAAAACAAATTGTTGAGGAGATTATTCATTTTATGATACTATAAGTCTCTCAGTACCCATATAACTTCATGGAGAGATGGAAGTTTGAATATGTTAAAAAAGTAAAAAATTTTACAAAAAAAATCATTCTTTCTAAATGTTACAGGTAGGTGTTCTTTTTTCCTTTAAAATGAAACGTATCTTTAATCAAATAAGAATAGGGATTTTCACTGATTTGTTATTTGTGAAGTTTTTGTTTTATTTACAGCCACACGATTCTTTTATAATTACACATATTTAAAGTAAGGCTAGAAAGGTCTGAAAGATTGTGGCCAGCAACTTATTTTGTGTAGGCTATTAGTAAAATGTGAAAAATGTTTACTTTTTGGAATAATTTAAGAGTGGTCCATACTTTGTGTGTTTGGTGAAAAATAATGAATACTTTTTATCCTTGTTTTCAGCTCATGTTAAGGCTATAGTCTAAAAAGTCTGCACAACAAAGCTTATTCTCCACATTATTATTATAACTCTATGTAATAAGGTATAGCTTCAATGAAGATCTGACATAGTAACTGAGCTCTATTTAATAAGATAATATGTAAATAGTAAGAAATGCAGATATTACAGTTTTCCCTGGGGTACATGATAATCTACTGAACTCAAATTATAATCACCTGATTCTTTTTTTTACAGTTGATGTATAATACATGTATATAATTTGGGGATACACATGATTATTTAATACATTCATGTAATTTGTAAAGATCAAATCAGTGTTCTTGGGACGTCCATTGCCATAAATGTTTGTCTTTTCTTTATGATAAGACCATTTCCATTCTTCTAGCTATTTTGAAACATGCAATAGATTATTGTAAACTATAGTAACCCTGCTGAGTAGGTCTTATTTCTTCTAGCAACCCATGTATTTACATCCATTAATCAACTTCGTTTCATCTTTTCTCCTCCATGCCCTTCATGGCCTCTTATAACCACAAATCTGTTTGTCTTTGAAATCCACTTTTTTTTTTTTAAGCTTTCACATATGAATGAGAACATACAATATTTATCTTTCTGTGGTTGGCTTATTTCACTTAGTGACCTCCAGTTCTAGCCATGTTACAAATGACAGGATTTCATTCTTTTTTATGGCAGAATAATATTTCATTGTGCATAATATATATTACATGTTCTTTACTCATCTGTTGATGGGCACATATGTTAATTCCATATTTTGTCTATTGTGAATAGTGCTGCAATAAAGATGAGAATGCAGATGTCTTTTTGATACATTCATTTCCTTTTTTAAAGATACCCAGTAGTGGAATTGCTGGGTCATCCGGTAGTTCTGTTTTTCAAAATTTTGAGGAAACTTCATACTGTTCTGAATAATGGCTGTACTAATTTACATTCCCACCAACAGTGTGTAAGGGTTTCTCTTTCTTCATATCCTCATCAGCATCTATTGTTGCCTGTCTTTTTGATAAAAGCCATTTTATCTCGGATCATATGACATTTCACTGTAGTTTTGATTCACATGTCTCCATTGAGCATTTTTCATATGAATATTGGCCATTTGTATGTCTTTTTTTGAACAGTATCAATCTTTTAACAAGTCAATCTAGCTATTATTGTTTTTGCTAGATTTGTCTTTTGGACTTCATACTAGATTTATGAGTGGATTGCATACAACAATGATATTATTATAGTATCCTGGGTTTGTTCTTTTACTTAATTTTACCAGTGGGTTTTATAACTTCAATTTTTAGAAACACGTTAGTGTCTTTTTCTCTTAGATTGAAGAATTTCCTTTAGCATTTACTGTAAGATGGGTCTTGTGGTAGTGAATTATCTCCACTTTTGCTTGTCTGGGAAAGACTTTCTCTGTCTTTTATATTTGAAGGGTAATTTTGCTGGATACAATATTGTTAGCTGGCAATATTTTTTCTGTTTCAGCACTTTGAAAATATTATTCTGTTCCCTCCTGGCATGTATGATTTCCATTGAGAAGTCTGTTGCCAGATGAATTGGACCTTCTCTATATGTTATTTGCTTCTTTTCACTTGTTGCTTTTAGGATTCTTTCTTTATCCTTGATCTTTGGGAGTCTGATTATCATATACCTTGGAGTAGTCTTATCTGTGTCATGTTCTCTGACTTTCCTGTACCTGGATATTTATCTTTTTCTCAAGTTTTGGAAAGTTTTCTGTTATTTCCTTGAATAAGCTTTCTATTCTTTGCTCTTGCTGAACTCCTTAAACACCAATAATTCTTAGATTTGGTATTTTGAGGTAATTTTCTGTATTTTTAGGTGATCTTTCTTGCTTGTAATTCTTCTTTATTTTTCTTCTCCATGTATTTTCAAATAAGTCTGCATTTGAGCTCACCGATTTTTTTCTCTGCTTGATCCTTTCTGTTGCTAAGAGTTCTAATGAATTTTTCACTTCAGCAAATGTATTTTTCAGTTTCAAGATTTGTTTAATTTTTAAAGATTATTTCAATCTCTTATTTTTCTAATAAGTTTCTCTAATAAGTTTCTGGATTGTTATTTCTCTAATAAGTTTCTGGATTGCTTTCTTGTGTTATCTGGGAGATTACTATGTTTCTTTAAAATTATTATTTTTAGTTCTTGGTCAAAGAGCTCACCTATTGGTTTCATTAGGGTCAGTTGCTGGATCCTTGCTTTGTCTGCTTGGGGAACTCACGGTTCCCTGTTTGTTGTTGTTACTTGTGGATGTATGTCTATGTCTTTGCATTGCAAGATTAATTTGGTCTTATTTATTTATTATTTTATTTATTTTTGTCTTCTCTCTCTGGCTTCTTTTGGTTTTTATTGGATATATTTTCTTAGAGATTCTTTACTGCCAGGCAACTGCCTCCTTTTCAGTTCTAGATGGCACTTTAAGCCCAGGTTTGTCTCAGCTATAGTAAGTATTTGGAATGCTGCTCTTCCCAAGTGCAGGAAATCCCAATGTGGCTATCCCAGCAGTGGGATAGGCTGGCAAAGGTTTGTGGCCATTAGACCTGTGAAACATACCTCCCAGAGTGTGGTGCTGCTGAAGAGCCAGTCTTATTTGTCCTTTGGCCAAGTTCTGGAGCAGTTTCCAGACCTGGAGATGGTAGTCCTGCATCCCCACTTTGTCTCTGCCTGTCCTCAGGGATATTTCTCCCTTCAGGCACTAATGATGCTTCCTGTGGGCTAAGGGAGGAACAGATCTCCTGTCAGGAAATCCAAGATGGTGAGTAAGCTGGTCGTCCACTTTGATCTCACTTTTCCAGTGTCAAAACAGTGATTTTGGGGGAGTATTTTTTGCACACTTGGTGCCAGGCAGAATGTGGTGTGCCAATTCTTTTACTGCCTACATGAAGTTTTTCACTTCATTGTGGCCCCAGGCACTGACTTGTCTTCATAATTTTTGTATTCTAATTCTGGTACATTTCTGGTAATAATCTTCACTGTATATTTGTTTATGGTTTTCTAGGGGGTTATGCTAGCTTGCTTCTATGCTGCCATTTTGGAACTGGAGATCCTCAATTCCTTTTTAGAATAAATAATTATTTGTATTGGAGAAAAAAGAAAAGGAAATTAGAACAGAAGATATAAGGCAAGTTATGATTTATATCAATTTGATTAAAAAATCATCTATTTCCTTTTGAAGCCTTACCTTTTAAAACAGTATAGCATAGTGATTAATAGTGAAGGCACTGAAGTTACTCTAATGAGGTTAGAATTCTGGCTTTGCCAGTTTCTAGCTTAAAATCTTATCTAAGTTACTTAATTACTGTCTGATTCGAATTCTTCATTGGATAAATGGGGGATAATACCAATTCCAACCTGAAAGTGTTTAGATAATGCTTGTCAAATGCATAATGTACCTCCTGGTGCATAATAAAATGGAGCTACCATAACCAGTCACAACTTCCTACATTTATGCAAATCATAATGCATAATATACTCAAAAACATGGTGTTTGATTACTTAGCTTTGGTCCTGTCCTAAAGGACATATTATTATAATCACAAGACGCACCCCATTACAATATTGACTGACTTTCACTATCACATTGTGAACTCAGGAAGTGAGGTTTATAGTTTTGTTTAATCACAATAACTGTAGCCCTTTGTGGAATCTATTTTTGCCATTGTCACTGTTATCCTGCTAGAGACCTTAACTCTGCCTTTTGCTCTTCTATTTTGATACATTTGATAGGTCACTCTTAAATTGCTATTCCTCAAGTGCTCATTTTACTTATCATTTCAAAGCTTCTGTAAGGAAACAGACCCATGGCAGAAACCCTATGTTAAGAGAAACACTTTAAGAGACATTTTCAAAAGAAAAAAAACCTATATTGCTCTGCATAACAACCAACTCTCTGTGTGGCCTGATGCAAGTCTCTTCAAACTTCTGGGTTTAGTTTCATCATCTGTAATCTTCAAGAAAAGAATATAATTGCCCTCAAAGAAAAAGATTAAAAGTTAGAAAATTACCTCTTTCTGGATGGCTGGTTCTCAGATATTAAAAAACATCTCTACATACATAGTCATTCGCAGGAGAGAAGAGGGATCCCCTAAAGTCAGCTCCTGGCAAGATTCTTTATTTCTCTCTACTTGTCAAGTTGACAGCCTTCAGACTCTTAAGGTGGATCTCATTAAGTATATACTTAAGCTCTGTCTACATCAGTTTCCACAAGATATCTAGGACTTCCAGGCCACCTGCAATCACTAAAACCCCACTCTATATATTTGGTATATCTTATTTTCTGACTTCATCTCTCAACCCTCCCATCCCTGAAATTCATTCGTTGTACCATAGCCAGCAAAATCTGAACTCATAGCCAGCAAAATCTCTGAATCCTTAACCTAATCTAAATGTTTCCTTCACCTTCCCGGTCTAACTGAAATCTGTGCCCTGAAGGTATTTCTTCCCTTGCCATTCTTTTATGTGGTGCTGGGTTTGTTTTCTCCCGTGCCTCATACCTCTGGGACAGGTGGTGGGGCCATTTTTTCCTTGCTCCTCATTGCTGTTTTTCAAACTATTCTCCTTTCTTCTTAAGATGCTCAGCTTTGAATCTCGTGTCATCAAACTATGTCCTCTCCTTCTTACAGTAATCTATTGGTTTGTATCCAATGTTGCATATCTTTAAAGAAATGTAGACCCTGATCCTTGTCACTTTCTCTAACACTAATCTTTTCATAGTTTTTGGTGATATTTATCCTGGATAGATACCATCTCTTAATCCTTTCACCTTTTCATCCATTGAGCTCTTTTCCTCCCATGATTTTGCCCTCCATCATAATACACATATTCTCCAATAGTTATGATCTAGAGAACTTTGTAATACCTCCAAAATCTCACTTCGAAGAGCACTACTGTTTAACCAGACCACCTTCTATATGCCAACAATTTTTTGAAAATCCCTACTGGGAGCCTCAGGTTCCCAGTAGACAGAGTAGGCCCAGATATCAAGTTTTTAATTTCTTTTCTAGCTGAATACATTCTCTTGGTAATTTTATCGAGACTATGACTTTAAGTACCATTAATAGACTGATGATTCCACATTTTTATCTCCAGCCTAGTTATTCTCCAAAACTCCAGTTTATGTTTAACTGCATAATTAACATTTCAACCTTGATTTTTAATAAGTATTTCCAATCTAACATGTCAAACTCAGGAACTGTATACATGTTGTTCTCTCTGCCTGGGAAGTTTGTTTCTTTGGAGATTACAGGTATCAATCCATCACTATTTGCATGCTTTGCCCAAAGGCCTCCCCAACAGTAAGGCCATCCCTGACTGCTCTGTCGTAGGCACAGCCACATCCTCTAGACCTACCTACTTCTCTTTCTTTTATTTCTAGCATTTAAGATATCAAGATACACTGCCTGTTTTACTTATCTGGTATTGTCTGCCTCCTCCTGCTAAAATGTAATCTCCATAAAAGCAGTTAGCACTGACTGATTTGTTCATACTAAATCCTTTAGAACCAGAACAATGTCTGGTAAAGAAGGGCTTACTATATTTTGTTGGATGAATTAAGGTACTGGCATTTTATTTGGTAAAACTGTTGTACCAATTATCATGTTTTTTTTTCTATCCAATGAGGAAAGTTATCTAATTTATTAGAATAGATATTTTTATCTGGCCCTGGGGAGCTCAAATATGCTGTTTTTATTTTTAATTAAAAATACACCTGAAAAAATTCATTGATGTGTTTTTGTTTCATTGAATCTTTTTCTGAGAATATGGTAAACAACTGTGCAAAGAAAGACTTCTGAGTACAGAATACCTAATAATGCTGATTAAATATGAAAAAACACTTTTTAAAACCTGGCCGAACTGGCAAGAAAGTATAAAAATAATTAAATTCAGAAAATATAAAAAAGCTATATTACATAGGGGTTTAAAGTTTTTAAAGTTTACTTTCATGGTTCATACCTATTCCTGGTGGCCTAGAATTCACCTAGAATTAAAAACAACAAAAATCTTAGCCTTACCTTTTCTCTTTCTTGCTCTGATTATCTCTCTCTCATTCTATGTATGTATGTATTTATGTATGTTTGATCCATAATTGTCTATCCATCCACACACCCATCATCTATCTATCCTCTCTTTCTATCATGTATTTTTTGACAGATCTCAGGTATCCAGAATTAGATTACTATAAATCTTTGATTCATGATGCATTATTATCACTGCTTCATGAATGCTCTCTTTGTTTCTTTTTGTATTATTTAATATTATGAACACAAAGTCATCTGGCAACAACAGACTTATAAGATTGATAACATCTAGTTATGTCCCCATCTCTAATCTTATTGTATTTCTTCCACCCTAGATTTGGAGGCGTTTTATGAAATTCTTGATACTAATTCTTTGTCTATTGTATTGATGCTTATCTTTTCACTTTATTTAAGATATCTTTGATAAACAAATATTATTGATTTAAATATAATAAGGTTTAAAAATATTGTGATCCCCTCTAAGACAATAGAATGGCTATTTTGCTCTTTTTGGAGTTTCCATCGTTGTCCAATTTTTCATTTTCATATTTTTAAATTTTTTTTTCTTTATTTATTTATTTATTTATTTATTTATTTTTTATTGTATTTTAGGTTTTGGGGTACATGTGAAGAACATGCAAGATTGTTGCATAGGTACACACGTGGCAGTGTGATTTGCTGCTTTCCTCCCCTTCACCTATATCTAG
>CAUYLG010044991.1:0-22603 GCA_963573385.1 Cacajao melanocephalus | reverse complement strand
GTCAATATTAGACAGATCAACGAGATAGAAAATTAACAAGGATATCCAGGACTTGAACTCAGACCTGGAACAAGTAAACTTAACAAATATTTACAGAACTCTCCACCCCAAATGCACAAAACATACATTTTTCTCAGTATCGTATTACACCTATTCTAAAAGTGACCACATAATTGGAAGTAAATCACTTTTCAGCAATTGCATAGCATTTCATAGATTTAAATGAAATGTTGGTTGGCTGTTTGTTATTTTCTTTCCTTATTCCTTCCTGTCTCCATTGTTAAGCACAATTATTGGCATAAAAGAGATCTTTAATACCTATTTTTAGATTGCATTCCAGCCTGGGCAATAGAGCAAGACTCCTGTTCTCTCTCCCCCTTTCTCTTCCTCTTTCTTTCATAAAAAAAAAAAAAAGTTAAATTTCTCATTTTAATGTCTACTTGGTATTCTATTTTGTAGATGTCTGATAATTTATTTAATCAATACTTTGTTGGTGTCAACCTAAATAACAGAGGCTCTCTAAAAGAAAAGACAATGGGAATAGAGCATTGCAGTGGGAATATGTGTGCCATAGTAGTCTGTGTGCATATTCAAGGAGGCAAAGAAAGACAAAGGTTTTTAAAGGGAAAAATGAGGAAGATTACATAATTGTTTTTGAAATAATTATTCTTGGCTACAAAGATCAGTAGTAAGGATGACACCAGTCTGAGGCTGGACAGGCTGGACAGATGTCCTTGTGGAAATACTTTTTGGTTTAAGGTTTTGATGACCTTGGTGCAAGGTTGTGGTTTTTGTAGACTTTTTTGTTTATCAGGCATATAAACATCAAGCATGAAAAGCCTTTCTTCATGATCTTTCTCAGCTCAGGGTGTTTTGTTTGTTTGTTTGTTTTTTGTGGTTGTTTAAATTTTTGAAGTGTGAACCCCTTGTACATGTATCTTTACAAAACTGTATAGATATTGCTATGGGATTAATTCCTAGATGTTATACCACTGTTAATTCATTGTATTTTCTTAATTTAACTGATGGCTTACTTTGATCTAAATGCCAGAAATAAAACACTCTCTACTTATTCTGATACCTCTGTCTCCTCGGCTCGTCAAATACGTCTGGGTGAGGTCTGGTAAGATAATCTCACCCAGACATATTTGGCACTAAGATTAGACAGAAGGCATTGAATGAATTTAAACTTAGGGTCTTGCTTTTCTGTTTTCTTCCTCATGTGCTTTTGAAATTTCTCTTCTGATTTCTTCCCCTGTCAAAATTTTTCTATGGGTGTGTAGACTATAGCCAGACTTTTGAGGGTGAAATATAATGTTTATTATTTACTAAGTGTATGGCCTTGAATAAATAACTTTTGTGCTTCAGTGTCATCCTAGAGGTAGGATAATAATGGTATCTACCTCATAATGTCATTGTGAGTATGAAATGAGTAATAAACATGTAAAACAGCACAGTGTCTGGCCCATTAAAGGTACACAGTAAATGTTAGCTGTTTTCCTTATCATTGTCCCCTTCCTCCCACTCTCACAGCAAGCTGTTCCTTATTAGTGTTTTATTATGTGCCTTGTATTTGATTACAGGCTAATTTCTTTAACAATTCACAGGTTTCATCATTTGAATTGTAAACTCCTTGAAGCCAGGGAGTGTTTATTAATCTTATTACCTACACCATAGTGCCTTGCACACAATTGTACTTAATATTTATTAAGTATGTAGAATTTTGGAGGAGCTGTCATGAAACCAGTATTTATAAATACAAATCTGGTTTTTAGCTGTATAATTTTTATCCTTGACCTGGTTGAAAACAAACTGTAATAATTACATTTCAGGAGATGACGCATTCATGGCCTCCCCCTCTAACGGCTATTCATACACCATGCAAAACAGAACCTTCCAAATTTCCTTTTCCAACTAAGGTAAGTAAACAAAATGTGTCTTTCATAATGTAAGAAAACTCTAAATGGCTTGACTAAAATCATATGGATTAAAAATTGTCTTGCCATTCCTATTCTAGTGGGATACAGACGGTAAATAAGTGAGTAAATAGATAAGTTCAGATAGTGACAACTGTTGTGAAGATAATTAGCAGGGTGATGGAACTGAAAGCATCTTGGATCAAGGGCTGTTTGCTTAGAAGGCAATATAGGGAAGAGATTTAAAACACATTGATATAGCCGGACACAGTGGCTCATGCCTGTAATGTCAGCACTTTGGAAGGCTGAGGCAAGAGACTCTCTTGAGGCCAGGAGTTTGTGACCAGCCTAGTCAAATAATGAGACACCATCTCTACCAAAAATGGAAAAAAAATTAGCTGGGCATAGTGGCACATATCTGTGGTCCCAGCTACTTGTGAGGCTGAGATGGAAGGATCACTTGAACCTGGGAGGTCAAGGCTGCAGTGAGCTGTGATTGCACCATTGCACTCAAACCTGGGCAACAGAGCAAGATCCTATCTTTAAAAAAAATAGACATTGATATTTATTGCAAACTATTTTGGTATTGTAGGCCAGAGTTGGTAGGGGCTTCTCAAACTGTTGTTTTAAGAACCCTTTTCCATAAGACGTAGCAACCATACTTATGTCCCGTTGAAAAAGGTTTTTCAGATAGCAGTTCCAAGGTTATTTAAAATCAACAGATTGATTTTTTTTAAAAAGTTATACTTAACAGTATTAATTTATACTTACACAGATAATACGAAAATACATTCTCCTTGTGAAAGTTTGACCAGGACCCCTAATAATAGCCTTTTCCCAATTCTGTTCCCTTCATCCCAGCAGAAGGGGAACATCTTTCATATGTACCTTTGCAAGTCTTTTTTATATTCATGTACATAACATATATGTAATCATTACATATAATCATTTTCTCATTTATTTCTATACAAATATATTGTTCTGTATCTTTCATCAGTTAGCAATAGGTCTTGGGGACCTGTCCATGTTATTACATATAGAGGTATTTCATTTATTTTAACTGCATCTGTAGTATTAATGTATCCTAGTATATTTAGCCATTTCTCTGTGGTATTTAAGCTGATAGCAAGTTTTCTGTTCTATAAATTTTTACTTTAGTTGGTATCTTTGTTCATGCCTTCTTTGTGCCTGTGATTTTCTTTAGGGTAAAAAGCAGAAAGTAGAATTGCTGAGTGTTGGTAGTATATATTTAATCTATACTCCTACAAATTCCTTCCATAGTTCTGTTACAGGATTTGTATGAGCCAGTACTCCTACTTGTATTAGCTATTGTTTCACACATGCGCAGCACCATTTGATGTTATTAAATAACAGTGTTTTGAATGAAAATGGTATTCCATGTGCTTGATGGCTGGTGAGGTTCATCATCTTTACATATTTGTTATCCATTTGGTTTCTTTGTGGGTGAACTTGCTTATTCTCACTCTCCTTTGGGTTGCGTTTTTTACCTATTGAGTTTTAGGTGGTCTTCCTTTTTTGTTTTGTGTTGTTTTGTTTGATTCTGGATTCTAATAATTAATTATATATGCTGAAAATATATCTACCAGTTGGATTCTTGGTTTTTTTTATTGTCTAAAGGTTTTAATTTTGATAAATAAAATATATCTTTCTCTTCCTTTACAGCTTTTGCTTTTAATATCTTGTTAAAGAAGACTTTTCTTTTTCTAGGATCATGAACATACCCTCTTATTTTTCTTTTGATGTGGTTTTATTTTTTATGTTTATCTTTGTGAATGATGTCAGGTAGATTTAAAAACTTTCTGTCTATATGTATGCCATATCACTCTTTCTTTTTGAATCTTTATTTACATATGCAAAATGCACCAGTGTTTAATGTGCAGTTTGAGTTTTGTTTTTTTGTTTGTTTTTTAAGATAGAGTCTTGCTCTGTTGCCCAGGCTGGAGTGAAGTGGTGCAATCTCAGCTCACTGTAACCTCCGCCTCCTGGGTTCTAGCAGTTCTCCTGTCTCAGCCTCCTGAGGAGCTGGGACTACAGGCACATGCCACCACACCTGGGTAAGTTTTGTATTTTTAGTAGAGACGGTGTTTCACCATGTTGGCTAGGCTAGTCTCGAACTCCTGACCTCAGGTGATCTACCTGCCTCTGCCTCCCAAATCCCTGGGATTACAGGCATGAGCCACCATGCCCTATGTGTTTTCTAATATAATTATTGAAGCTATTATTTTAACTCCAAGACCTGTTTTAGGTGTATCCTACAAATTTTAGTATGATTTGTTTTTATTATATTTAGTACAAAGAATTTTCAAATTTTCTGTGTGACCTCTTTGAATAGTGTGTTATTTAAAAGTGTGGTTTTGTTTTCAAATACTTGAGCATTTTTTCGATGGTGACTATTTCATGTGCACTAGACACAGTATGTTCTCTATATCTCAGATCAATTTGGATGAGAGTAGATAAGTCATCTGTATTTTTACTGACTTTCTACTTGTTCCATCAGTTACTGAAAGGAGTGTTGACATTTATGTCTGTGTTTGTGGATTTGTCTTCTTACCCCTTTCAGAAAGTTTTGTCAGTTTTTGATTCCTGTATTTTGAAGTATTGTCAGTGGGTATGTACAAATTTAAGATTGCTATGTCTTTCTGATTAACTGATCCTTTTTTCATTATGAGATGTCCCTCTTTATCTCTGCTATTAATGTTTATTCTGAAGTCTACTTTGTCAGTTATTAATATAGTTACTCCAGCTTTGTTTTAATTTATTTTTAGACTGGTTTACCAGTTTTCATTCTTTTATTTTAGTCTTTTTTTGAGTTGGAGCCTCACCCTGTTGTCCAGGCTGGAGTGCAATGGCACAATCTCAGCTCACTGCAACCTCCACCTCCTAGGTTCAAGCTATTCCCCTGCCTCAGCCTCCCGAGTAGCTGGGATTACAGGCACGCGTCACCATGCATGGCTAATTTTGTGTATCTTTAGTAGAGACAGGGTTTCACCATGTTGGCCAGGCTGGTCTCGAACTCCTGACCTCATGATTCACCCACCTTGGCCTCCAAAGTGTTGGAATTACAGGCGTGAGCCACTGCGCCCAACCCTGTTTTACTTTTAATCCATATCTTTATATATATATTATTTATGTAACAGGTTTCTTATAGGCATCATATCACTGGGTCTTGCTTTTTATCCAGCCTGCCAGTCTCAGGGATTTAATCTTGGAGTGTTTAATTCATTTTCTTTTGATGTAATTATTAATATTTTTTGATTTAAAATGCACACTTTTGCTATTTGCTTTCTGTTTGACCCATCAGTTCTTTGTTTCCTTTCTCAGGCTTCTTTCATGTTAAATAATTATTCCATATTCCATTTTATCTCTTTAATGTTTATACCTCTTTTATTTTTTTAGTTCTGAAATTAAAGCTTGAGTTTATCAGAAGACTTTGAACCTAAGTTCATTATTCTGCCTAGTACTTACTTTTTTTTTTTTTTTGGAGACAGAGTCTGACTCTGTCACCCAGCCTGGAGTGCAGTGGTGTGTCCTGAGTTCAAGTGTTTCTCCTTCCTCAGGCTCCCCAGTAGCTGAGATTACAGACGTGTGCCACCACACCCAGGTAATTTTTATATTTTTCAGTAGGGATGAGGTTTCACCAGGTTGGCCAGGCTGGTCTCAAATTCCTGACCTCAGGTCATCCATTCACCTCAGCCTCCCAAACTGTTGGGATTACAGGCTTGAGCTACCATGCGTGGCCATAATACCTACTTTTTTGGGGTAACAGTTGACATAACATACATATCTTAAATTCACCCATCTAAACTGTACAATTCACTGGTTGTTAGTATATTCACAGAGTTATACCACCAACACCACCATCATTTTAGGACATTTCTATTAACCTAGAAAGAAACGCTGTATCCTTTGGTAGTCACTATTCCATATCTTCCAAAGCCTCCTTCCCTAGTACCTGACAGCCACTAATCTGCCTTTTGTCTCTATAGATTTGCCTATTCTGGACATTTTATGTTAGGTGGAATCATATACTCTGTGATCTTTTGTGACTGATTTCTTTCACTTAGCATGATGTTTTCAAGGTTCATCCCTGTAATAGCATGTGTCAGTACTTGCAGTACTCATGGGTGAGTTTATTCCATTTTATGGATATGTCATATTTTATTTATCTATTAGTTAATGGATATTCTCCACTTTGGGGCTATTATGAATAATTTCTTTTTTTTTTTTTTTTTTTTTTTTGGGAAGGAGTATCACTCTCTTGCCAGGCTGGAGTGCAGTGGTGTGATCTCGGCTCACCACAGCCTCCGTCTCCTGGGTTCAAGTGATTCTCCTGCTGCCGCCTCCCGAGTAGCTGGGACTATAGGCACATGCCACCACGCCTAGCTAATTTTTGTATTGGATTTCACCATGTTGGGCAGTATGATCTCGATCTCTTGACCTGGTGATCCACACACCTCAGCCTCCCGAAGTGCTGGGATTACAGGACTGAGCCACTGTGCCCGGCCATGAATAATTTCAAGTAGAAGTGTTTTTGTGGACATATGTTTTCATGTCTCTTGGTTCTATACCAAGGAATGAAATTGCTATGTCATTTGGTAAGTCTGTATTTAATCATTCGAGGAACTGCCAGATGATTTCCAAAGTGGCTGCTGTATTTTATGTTCCTGTTAGCAATGCATGAGTGCTCCAATTTCACCTAGACACGTTATTATCTTACTTATCTATGTTTTCATAGCCATTTTAGTGGATGTGAAGTGGTAGGTCATTTTAGTTTTGATTTGCATTTCTCTAATGGCTGATGAGGTTGAGCATCTTTTTATGTGCTTGTTGACCTTTATATATCTTTTTTTTTTTTTTTTTTTTTTTTTGAGAGAGAGAGTCTCACCCTGTTGCCCAGACTGGAGTGTAGCTGTGCAGTCATGACTTACTGTAGTCTTGAACTCCTGGGCTCAAGTGATCCTCCTTGTTCATCCTCCCAAGTAGGTGGGACTACAGGCGTGTACCATCATGCTTGACATTTTTTTTTTTTTTTTTTTTATAGGATAGGGTACAGACAGGGCCTTGCTATGTTGGTCAAGCTGTTTTTAACTCCTGGCCTTTAGCAATCCTGTCATCTCTACCTCCCAAAGTGCTAGGATTTCAGATGTGAGCCATGGCAGCCAGCCTTTTATATAACTTAGTCAGAGAAATATGTCTTCAGAGCTTTACCTTTTTTAAGAAAATTTTTTTCCAGCTTTTACTTTCAAATTAGTGGGTACATGTGCAGGTTTGTTACAGAGGTATATTGCATGATGCTGAGGTTTAGAATACAAATGAATGTGTCACCCAGGTAGTGATTATAGTACTCACTAGGTAGTTTTTCAGCCCTTGCCTGCTCCATCACTCCCCTCTCTAATAGTCCTCAGTGTCGTTCCCATCTTTATGTCCATGTGTATCCAATGTTTAGTTCCTACTTATACACGAGAACATGCAGTATTTGATTTTCTGTTTCTGTGTTCGTTTGCTTGTGGTAATGGCCTCCAGCTGTATCCATGTTGCCTCAAAGGACATTATTTTGTACTTTTTTATGGCTGCATAGTCTTTCATGGTGTATATGTACCACATTTTCTTAATCTACATAGTGAAATCAATTAAAAAAATTTTTTTATTTTTATTTTTTTAGTTTCTTTTGCTATTTTTATTTTATTTTATTTTTTTGAGACAGAGTTTTGCTCTTGTTGCCCAGGCTGGAGTGAAATGGCATGATCTTGACTCACTGCAACCTCCATCTCCTGGGTTCAAGTAATTCCCCTGACTCAGTCTCCTGAGTAGCTGGGATTACAGGCATGTGCCACCATGCCCAGCTAATTTTGTATTTTTAGTAGAGACAGATTTCACCATGTTGGCCAGGCTGGTCTTGAACTCCTGACCTCAGGTAATACTCCTGCCTCAGGCTCCCTAAGTGCTGGGATTTCAGGCATGAGCTATTATGCCTGACCCCTTTTGCTCATTTTTAAATTTGATTGTCTTTATTGCGTTATAAGCATATTTATTTATATATACTTTTTTTTTTTTTTTTTGAAACAATGTCTGTCTCTGTCACCCAGGCTGGAGTTTATTGGTGGGATCCCAGCTCACTATAGCCTAGACTTCCCAGATTCCAGCGATCCTCCCACCTCACGTACCACCACGCCTGGCTAATTTTTATATTTTTGGTAGAGATGAGGTTTCTCCATATTGTCCAGGCTGGTCTCCAACTTCTGTGCTCAAGAAGTCCACTCACCTTGTCCTCTCAATGTGCTGGGATTATGGGAATGAGGCACTGTGCCTGGCCAAGAGTTTTTTATAAATTCTAGAAATCAATTTCTTATCGGATGCATGATTTACAAAAATCTCCCATTCTTTGGTCTGTCTTTTTGCTTTCTTGATGGTATTCTTTGAAGCACAAAAGTTTTTTATTTTGATGAAGTCCAATTTATCTAATTTTTGTTGTTGCTTGTGCTTTTGATGTCATACTCAAGAAACCATTGCATAATCCAAAATAATAAAGATTTATGCCTTTTTTCTTTTTCTTTTGTCTCTTTTTTGGGACAGAATCTCACTCTGTCGCCAGGCTGAAGTGCAGTGGTACGATCTCAGCTCACTGTACCCTGCGCCTCCCGAATTCAAGTGATTCTTCTGCCTCAGCCTCCTGAGTAGCTGGGACTACAGGCGTGTGCCACAACACCCAGCTAATTTTTTTGTATTTTTAGTAGAGACGGGGTTTCACCGTGTTGGACCAGGATACTCTCGATCTCTTGACCTCGTGATCCGCCCGCCTCGGCTTCCCAAAGTGCTGGGAATACAGGTGTGAGCCACCGTGCCTGGCCACCTTTTTTCCTTTAAGAGTTTCATAATTTTCTAACTCTTAAATTTAGGTCTTTCATCCATTTTGAGTTAATTTGTGTCTATGAAGTGTAAGGGTGCACATTCATTCTTTTGCATGTGCATATGCAGTTGTCTCCACAGCATTTGTTGAAAAGGTTATTCTTTTCTCAATGAATTGTCTTAGCATCCTAGTCGAAAATCAATTCACCATAAATGTGAAGGTGTGTTTCTAAACTTTCAACTATGTTTCATTGATCTATGTGTCTTTTCTTATGCTATTACCACACCATCTTGACTGCTGTAGCTTTCGTGGTAAGTTTTAAAATAGGAAAGTGTGAGTCCTTTAGAGATCAGTCCATGTGTGTGTGTGGTTGCTCTAGGGCTTGCAATTTAAATTTAAACATATTACAATTACTTTATAAGAACACATCATTTCTCGGGGCCAGGGCAGTGGCTCACGCCTGTAATCCCAACACTGTGGGAGGCCGAGGTGGGCGAATCACCTGAGGTCGGGAGTTTGAGGCCAGCCTGACCAACATGGAGAAACCCTGTCTCTACTAAAAATACAAAATTAGCCAGGCGTGGTGGCGCACGTCTGTAATCCCAGCTACTTGGGAGGCTGAGGCAGGAATTGCTTGAATTCAACTGAGGTTGCAGTGAGCCAAGATCGTGCCACTGCACTCCAGCCTGTGCAACAAGAGCGAAACTCCGTCTCAAAAAAAAAAAAAAAAGAATACATCATTTCTCATATAGCTTAATTGCTTTACAACAGCATAAGTTTATTTCTCTCTTCATTCCCTCTGTTGTTATACGTGTTATTTATATATGTTAAAAACTTCATGGCATATTATTTTAAACATTTAAATAGTGAAATATCTTTTATATAACTTTATTGAAGATTGACATTTAATAAATGGCGTATATTTAAAGTATACACTTTGATAAGTTTTGACATACGTGCACAACTGGGAAACTGTCAACACAATCAATAAATGACATATGTTTAGAGTATACACTTTGATAAGTTTTGATATATGTGCACAACTGGGAAACTGTCAACACAATCAAGATAATGAATGTATTAGTCACTACCAAAAGTTTCTATATGATCCTTATATAATGCTTTCTTCCTTCCGTTCCTGGTCCCTCCTATCCCTAGGCAGCCAGTAATCTGACTTCTGTCAATATAGATTAGTTTGTATTTTCAAGAATTTTGTATAAATGGAAGGATTCTGTATGTACTGTCTCTTTTGTTCTGGCTTTCTTTCACTCAGCACTGTTATTTTGAGATTCATCCATATCATTGCATGTGTAGATCATTCTTTTTTATTACTAAAGTAATATTTAATTATATGGCATCGCAATTTACCTAATTACCTATTAATAGACACTTGGGTTGCTTCTAGTTTTTGGCTATTAAAAATAAAGCTGATGTGAATATTTGTGTGTAAATATTTGTATGAACGTATACTTTTATTTCTTTTTTTTTTTTTTAAGACAAGGTCTCACTCTGTTGTCCAGGCTAGAGTGCAGTGGCATGATCATGGCTCATTACAGCCATGAACTCCCAGGTTCAAGCAATCTTTCACCTCAGCCTCCCAAGTAGCTGGGACTACAGGTTCATGCCACTATGTCTGGCTAATTTTGTAGTTTTTTTGTAGAGACGAGGTTTTGCCACATTGCCCAGGCTGGTCTTGAACTCTTGGGCTCAAGCAATCCTCCTGCCTTGGGCTCTTAAATTGCTGAGATTCAGGCATCAGCCACTATGCCTGGCATACTTTAATTTTGATAAATACATATTAGTGGGGTGGTTAGGTATATGGTAGTGTCTGTAGCTCACACCTGTAATCCTAGCACTTTGAGAGGTTGAGGCAGGAAGATCACTTGAGTCCAGGAGTTTGAGACCAGTGTAGGCAACATAATGACACTTTGTCTCCACAAAAAAATTAAAAAAAAAAAATTACCCAGGCATGGTGGCACAAGCCTGTAGTTTTAGCTACTCAGGAGGCTAAGGTGGGAAGATTGCTTGACCACAGGTGGTTGAGGCTGCAGTGAGCAGAGATCATGCTACTACTCTCCAGCCTGGGTTACAGAGTGAGACCCTGTCTGGGGGTGGGGGGAAATTTAACTTCTTACAACTCTCATGTTGTTTTCCAAAGTGGTTGAACCGTTTTATATTCTTGCCAGCGGTATATGAGAGTTCCAATTATTCTATGTCCTTAATAACACTTGATATGGTCAGTCTTTTAAAACTTTAGCCTTCTAGCAGTATCATAGTGGTACTTCATTGTGATTTCAATTTACATTTCTCTAGAGACAGATTATCTTGAGCATCTTTTCATGTACTTATTTGCCATTTGTTTATCTTCTTTGGTGCAGTGTCTGAATATTTTGCCCATTTTGAAATGGGTAAAGATTCTTATTGCCATTATCATATATGTGATTTGGAAATTTGTTTGCTTGCTTTGTGGACTAACTTTTCATTCTCTTAATAGTGTCTCTCTAGGAACACATGTTATTTTTATAAAGTCTACTTCTTCAGTGTTTTCTTTTACAGGTTATGTTTTTGGTGTCTTAAGAAGTCTTTGCCTGGTCGGGTGAGGTGGCTCTCGCCTGTAATCCTAGCACTTTGGGAGGCCGAGGTGGGTAGATCACTTGAGGCCAGGAGTGTGAGACTAGCCTGGCCAACCAGGCAAGACCCCACTTCTACAAAAAAAAATATAAAAATTAGCCAGGCATGGTGGCCTGGCCTATAGTCCCAGCTACTTGAGGGGATCGCTTGAGCTTAGGAGGTTGAGGCTGCAGTGAGCCATGATTATGCCACTGCACTCCAGCCTAGGTGACAGAGTGAGACCTTGTCTCAAAAAAAAAATATATTGCCTGCTGGGTGCGGTGGCTCACACCTGTAATCCCAGAACTTTGGGAGGCTGAGACGAGTGGATCACTTGAGGTCAGGAGTTCGAAACCAGCCTCAGCAACATGGAGAAACTCTGACTCTACTAAAAATACAAAATTTAGCCAGGCATGGTAGCAAGCACCTATAATCCCAGCTACTCAGGAGGCTGAGGCAGGAGAATCGCATGAACCCAGGAGGTGAAGGTTTCAGTGAGCCAAGAATGCACCAGTACACTCCAGCCTGGGCCACAGAGCAAGACTTCCTCTCAAAAAAAAAAAAAGAAAAGAAAATTTTTTTGCCTAACTCAAATCTTCTTACGTTATTTCCTAGACTTCTTTTTTTTTCCTTATTTAAATAAGAGACAGGGTCTCGCTGTGTTGCCCTGGCTAGTCTTGAACTTGTGGGTTCAGGTAATCCTCCCACCTCCTCTGCTTCCTGCATAGTTGGGACTCTGCTCTCAGTTATCCTAGACTTTTTTTTTTTTTTTTTTTTTTTTTGAAAGAGAGTCTCACTCTGTCACTCAGGCTGGAATACAGTGGTGCGATCTTGGCTGACTACAACATCTGCCTCTTGGGCTCAAGCAATTTTCATGTCTTGGCCTCTGGAATAGCTGGAATTACAAGTGTGTGCCACCACACCTGGCTAATTTTTGTATTTTTAGTAGAGATGGGGTTTTGCCATGTTGCCCAGGCTGGTCTTGAACTCCTTAGCTCAAAGTGATCTGCCTGCCTTCGCCTCCCGAAGTACTAAAATTATAGGCATGAGCCACTGTGCTCAGCCTTTCCTAGATTTTTTTTATAGTTTTAGGTTTTATATTTAGATCTATGATTTATCTTAAGCTAATTTTTCTATATTGTGACAATATATGAAATGAAGTTTTATCCTCTTGTATGTGCATATCCAATTAGCGTATTTATTTAAAAGCCTTCTCTCTCCATTGAATTGTCTTTGCGGTTGTAGTTGTTACTATATGTGGTACATTTCTAACTTTGTTATGTTTTACTGACCTGTTTGCCAATATCAGCCTGTCTAGATGACTTGACTTCAGGATTACTGTAAAGTTACTGCAATGTAAACCCTCAAATTATATTAGTATTTTTCAAAGTAGATTTGACTTTTCTAGGCCCTTTGCATATTCATAAGAATTTTAGGCCAGGCATACTGGCTCACACCTGTAATCCCAGCAATTTGGGAGGCCAAGGCTGGTGGATCACCTAAGGAGGAGTTTGAGTCCAGCCTGGCCACCGTGTTGAAATCCCGTCACTACTAAAAATACAAAAATTAGTCGGGCATGGGACGTGGTGGTTCATACCTGTAATCCTAGCTACTCAGGAGGCTGAGGCAGGAGAATCACTTGAATCTGGGAGACAGAGGTTGCAGTCAGCCAAGATAAGAGCCACTGTACCTCTAGCCCAGGTGACAGAGCAAGACTCTGTGTCAAAAAAAAAAAAAGAACACTATATCAATTTCAACATAAAAGCCTTGTGGGATTTTGACAGGGCTTGCATTGGATCTGTAGATCAATTTGGGGAGAATTGACGTCTTAGTAATACTGAGTTTTCTGACCCATGAGTCCTTATTTGTCTCTATTTTGGTCTAATTTAGTTTCCTTCAGTATTGTTTTATAGTTTTCATTATATAGATTTTGTACATCTTTTATCAGAATTAATCTTTTTGGTGGGGGGAGGGGGGCAGGGTCGCACTATGTCATCCAGGCTAGAGTACAGTGGTGCTCACTGCAATCTCCGCCTCCTGTGTTCAAGTGATTCTTCTGCCTTGGCCTCTCAAGTAACTGGGATCACAGGCACCCACCATGATGCTTGGCTAATTTTTGTATTTTTAGTAGAGACGGGGTTTTGCCATGTTGGCCAGGCTAGTCTTAAACTCCTGACATTAGGTGATCCACCTGCCTTGGCCTTCCAAAGTGCTGGGATTACAGGCGTGAGCCACCAGGCTGGCTGATTTTTTTTTTTTTTTTGAAACAGAGTTTTGCTTTGTCACCCAGGTGGGAGTGCAGTGGCACAATCTTGGCTCACTGTAGCCTCAGCCTCCCAAGTAGCTGGGATTACAGGCCTGTGCCACCACACTCAGCTAATTTTTATATTTTTAGTAAAGATAGGTTTTTACCATGTTGGCCAGGATAGTCTCAAACTCCTGGCCTGAAGTGTTCTGCCTGCCTCAGCCTCCCAAAGTGCTGGGATTACAGGCGTGAGCCACCGTACCCAGCCCTGTTTGATTTTTTAAATGGTATTATAATGGACTTTTATAAAAATTTTAGTATCTGATTTTTCCTTGCTAGTTTATAGAAATACGTTTCATGGGCTGGATGTTTTGGCCCATGCCTGTAATCCTAGCACTTTGGGAGGCTGGGAAGGGTGGATCACCTTGGGTCAGGAGTTTGACACCAGCCTGGCCAACATGGTGAAACCCCATTTCTACTAAAAAATACAAAAATTAGCCTTGTGTGGTGGCACATGTCTGTAATCCCAGCTACTTGGGAGGCTGAGGCAAGAGGATTGTTTGAACCCAGGAAGGCAAAGGTTTCAGTAACCAAGGTTGTGCCACTGCACTCCAACCTGGGCAATGAAGTGAGTCTCCGTCTCGAAAAAAAGAAAGACATGCCTTTCATGTATAATTTTATGTTTTATCTTGAAATTTTGCTAAATTTGCTTAATTTTAATAACACTTTTGTAGATACTATAGATTTCCTACTTAGTCATTTCACCTGTGAATAAAGATTTTACAATGTTTGTTTCAAATGGATGCCTTATTTTATATTCTTGCTTTATTGCACTGGCTAGAATCTCTAGTACGATGTTGACTGCCAGTAGTGAATTAGACATTCTTGTCTTATTTTTTATCATAGAGGAGAAGGTATTCAGTCTTTCACCATTAAGTGTGATGTTAACTGTGGGCTTTTTATAGATGTCATTTATTACATTGAGGAAGTTCTTCTCTTCCTCTTTGCCTAAGAGTTCTCATTAGGAATGATTTTTGAATTTTGTTGAATACTTTTTAAATCTGTTGGAATGATCATCAGATTTTCCTGTTTGGTTTGTATTAATATATTGAATACATTGGTTAAATTTTAAATGTTAAATCAATATTACATTCCTGGTATAAACTCTACTTGGTCATCATGTATTTTTTATAATGTTGAATTTGATTTAAAAATTTTTTTCTAAATTTTGCATCTGTTTTCTTGAGCTATCTTGGTTGTATTGTTCTCTTCTTATATCTGCAACCATAATAGGTCTGTTGACTGATGCACACAGCGTCAATAACAGAGACACTGGGTTGCTGCAGAGAAAGAGTTTAATTATAGGGCCTTCAAACAAGGAGATGGGAGGAAACAGTAAAGCTGTCTTCCCAAGGAGTTGAGACCATGGCTTTTAAGGATTTTGGAGTGGGCTGAAGGATTAAGATCATTGTTGGTCAAAGAATGCTAGGTGAAATCATGAGATGGGGAGATGTATCTTTACATCTTCGTGTGATTTTTAAACTGGTTGGCTTCAGCTGTTCCACTGTGCTTAAGCAACTCTTTTGATTTAAAAAAAAAATAAATTTGTGGAAATGGGGGTCCCACAATGTTGCCCAGGCTGGTCTCAAACTCATGGCCCAAAGCAATCCTCCTGCCTAGGCCTCACAAAGCACTGGGATGATAGGCATGAGCCACTGAGACTGTCCTGCTTAAGTGATTGTTTTTTTGTTTTTTAAAGACCATATCTTACTCTATTACCCAGGCTAGAGTGCAGTGGCACAATATGAACTCATTGCAACTTAATGCTTCTCAAGCTCAAGTGATTCTCCCTGCCTCAGCCTCCCAAGTAGCTGGAATTACAGGCCCTGCTTCCATGCCCAGCTAATTTTTGTATGTTTTTGTAGAGATAGGTTTTCACCATGTTGCCCAGGCTGGTCCCAAACTCGTGATCCTCCTGCCTTGGCCTCCCAAAGTGCTGGGGTTACAGATGTGAGCCACCACATCTGGCCGTAAGCAATTCTTAAACAAAAGCCTTAAGTTTCTAATGTTAGAAATTCTATCTATAGGAACAATGGGGATGCCAGTGGTCAACTTTCAGTGATTACAGAGAAGTGGATCAAAGTACAGTATAATTAATGCTTAATTATAACTATATTTCTGTCCAGAATTCTGTTTAATCCTGTGAGGATGGTTTCATTTCCTTGCCTTGTTTTGGCATCTGAGTAATGATAGCCTTACAGAATGGATTGGGAAATCATTGCTTTCTCTTCCATTTTCTGCAATGGTTTATAGAGAATTGGTAGTTTTTCTTTAAGTATTTGTTAGAATTCACCTCTGGATATAAGCTTTCTTTGTAAGATGGATTTTAAGCAAAAATTAGATTTCTTTGGTGGCTATAGGGCTACTCAATGTTTTTCTCCTTGAATGATCTTTGGTTGTTTTTATCTTTCGAGGAAGTTGTCCATTTTATCTATGAATTGCCAAAGTTAACAAATTGCTATAAGCTTTTTTAATAATATTCCCTTATACATTTAACATATGTTGTTATGATAGCACTTCTCTTATTCCTGATTCTGGTAATTTGTTTTCTTGTCTTTTTCTTGATTGCCCTCACTAGGGATTGTCCATTTTCTTGAGAGCTGCATTTTCTTTCTCTTGTTGTTTTGTTTTTTTATTGCACTGATTTCTGTCCTGATCTTTTACTTTTCTGTTTTCTTTTGGCTTAATTTGTTCTTTTTTGTTTTTTTTGAAATGGTGTCTCACTCTGTTGCCTAGGCTAGAGTGCAGTGGCACAATCTTGGCTCATTGCAACCTCTACCTCCCAGGTTCAAGCATTTTTAGTCAGTTTAAAATACCTTTTGAGGGCCGGGTGCAGTGGTTCACACCTGTTAATCCCACCACTTTGGGAGGCCCAGGTGGGTGGATAACCTGAGGTCAGGAGTTCAAGATCAGCCTGGCCAACATGGTGGATCCCCATCTCTGCTAAAAGTACAAAAATTAGCTGGTGGGGGAGGGTGGTGGAGTCAGCTGCTTGAGAGGCTGAGGCACGAGAATCGCTTGAACCCGGGAGGCAAAGGTTGCAGTGAACTGAGATGGAGCCATTATGCTCTGGCCTGGGCAACCTCAAAAAAAGAAAGAAGAAAAAAACACCTTTTGATTTTGTGTTTTCTTTCTTTCTTTTTTTTTTTCCAGACGAATTTTTGCTCTTGTCCCCAGGCTAGGGTGCAGTGGCTTGATCTCAGCTTACTGCAATCTCTGCCTCCTAGATTCAAGTGATTCTCCTGCCTCCTCCTCTCTAGTAGCTGGATTATAGGGGTACACCACCACATTCGGCTAGTTTTTGTATTTTTAGTACAGAGGGGGTTTCATCATGTTGGCCAGGCTGGTCTGGAGCTCCTTACCTGAAGTGATCTGCCCGCCTTGGCCTCCCAAAGTGCTGAGATTACAGGCATAAGCTACCATGCCCTGCCTGATTTCTTGTTTTTTGGATTATTTCTAATTGTGTTTGTTCCTAAATATTTGGATATTTTCTACATATTTTGTGTTACTGATTTGTGATTTAATTCCATTATGGTAGTGGATCATACGTTATATGAGATGAATCTTTTTACATTTATTGAGACTTATTTTAGCTAATGTTTTGTGTACACTCTAAAAGAATGTGTATTCCAGCCAGTGTGGTGGCACATGTTTGTAATCCCAACGCTTGGCTGAGGTGGGAGGATCCCTGGAGGCCAGGAGTTTGAGACCAACCTAGGTAGTATAGCAAGACCTCATCTCTACAAAAAAATTAAAAAATTAGCAGGGCATGGTGGCAGGCACCTGTAGTCCCATTTACTCAGGAGGCTGAAACAAGAGGATTGCCTGAGCACAAGAGGTCAAGGCTACAGTGAGCCATGATCATGCCACTGGACTCCAGCCTGGATGACAGAGAAAGACCCTGTCTCAAAAAGAAGAAAAGAAAAGAATGCTTATTTTGCTGTTGTTGAGTGGAGTATCCTGTTAGGTTAAGTTGGCTTATAGGGTTATACTAATCTTTTATATTCTTACTCATTTTAATTCTGTCAGTTATCTATTATTGAGAGTTAATCTTCAACTGTAATTTGAATTTGTATGTATATTCTTGCTTTGTTTCTTCATACTCTCTCAAAATATGTTTTTAGGTACATAAACACTAAGGATTGTTACCTCTTAATGAATTGAGCCTTTATTATCATGAAGTGACCCCTTTTAAACCTGATAATATTCTTTGCTGTAAAATTTACTTTCATATTAACATGACCAGCTCCAGCTTTCTTTTATTTAATGTTAGTATGGTATACTTTTTTCCAACCTTTTGCTTTTAACCTATTTATGTTTTTGTATTTAAAATGCATTTCTTGTAGGTAGTATATTATTTTGTTGTGCTTTTTAAATATAATCTGACACTCTGCTCTTTAATTAGGGTGTTCAGACCACTTACATTTAATGTGATTGTCGATATAGTTGGGCTTAAATCTACTATCTTGCTTTTTGATTTCTGTTTGTCTCATCAGGTTTTTTTTTTTTTAACAGCCTCTATCTTCAAGTGATTTTATACCGTCCTTTGCTACTGTATAAGACCCTATTATCATTATACTTGCATTTCTCCCCTCCTAGAATCTGTATTATCTGTATTATTCTTGTTTATGTTTTACTCCCACGTAAGGTATAAATGGCACAATGTTACTATTTTTTATTTAAACTATTTAATCTTTTAGGCTGGGTGCAATGGTTCACATCTATAATCCCAGCACTTTGGGAATCCGAGGAAGGAGGATCACTTGAGTCTAGGAGTTTGAGGCCAGCCTCAGCAACATAGTGAGACCCTGTCTCTACAAAAAAACAAAAAAATTATCTGAGTGTGGTGGTACGTACCTATGGTCCCAGCTGCTCAGGGGGCTGACATGGGAAGATAGCTCAAGCCCTGGAGATCTTGGCTGCAGTGAGCCGTGATCACACCACTGCACTCCAGTCTGGGTGGCAGTGAGACCCTGTCTCAAAATAATCAAATAAACACACTGTTATCTTTTCTTTCTTTCTTTCTTTCTTTCTTTCTTTCTTTCTTTTCTTTTCTTTTCTTTTCTTTTCTTTTCTTTTCTTTTCTTTTCTTTTCTTTTTTTTTCTTTCTTTCTTTCTTTCTTTCTTTCTTTTTTTTGAGACAAAGTCTTGCTCTGTCACATAGGCTAGAGTGCAGTGGTGTAATCTGCAGCCTCTGCCTCCCCAGTTCAAGCAATTCTTCTGTCTCAGCCTCCGGAGTAGCTGGGATTACAGCAATTGCCGCCCTGCCCTGCTAAATTTTTTTTTTTTTTTGTATTTTTAGTAGTGGTGGGGTTTCTCCATGTTGGCCAGGCTAGTCTCAAAACTCCTGACCTCAGGTAGTCCGCCCGTCTCTGCCTCCCAAAGTGCTGCGATTACAGGCGTTAGCCACCGTGCCTGGCCCATTTTACTTCTGTCTGGAGGACTTTTTAAAATATTTCTTTGAGTACTTTAAATAAATCTTTATTTTACTTTTCCATTTTTATTTTTTAAAGTGTTTTTGCTGGCTATAGAATTCTAGGTGAGGATCTTACCCCACTGTCTGCCAGCTTGCATTGTTTCTGATATGTACTTTGATGTCATTCTTTTCTTTCTTTATATGCAAAGTGTCCTTTTTTTTTTTTTGGCGTGGGGGGCTGCGTTTAAGTTTTTAATCATTGCTTTTAATCTGTTCAGTTATGATATGTCCTGGTATAGTTCTCTTTATCTTTCTTGTGCTTGGGGTTTGTTCAGCTTCTTGAAACTTTGGTCTTAATAGTTTTCATCAAATTTGGGTAACTTGCTATAATTACTCAAAAAACTTTTTTTATCCTCTCCTTCCCTTTTCTCTTCTTCAGGGACTCCAATTACGTGTATATTAGGCCCCTCAAAGTTGTCCCAGAGTTTACTAATGCTGTATTCTTTTTCTTTCTTTTTTTTTGCGGGGGAGTCTTCTATTTTGTTGCTCCATTTTGGATGGTTTGTATTGCTGTGTCTTCAGGTTTACTGATCTGTTGTTCTGCGATGTCTAATCTACTGTTAGACATTTAATATATATTTTATGTTAGACATGTTTTTATCTATGCAAATTTGATAATGCTTATGTATTTATTAAACAGATACTTATTAACTTTTTACTGTGTTCATAGCATTAGATTTGACAATTTGTTCTTTATTAGTAACAAAGATTTTTAGTAGAAAGATGAGGGTAAAAGACTAATTGTATACTAGGCTTAAAAGATCAGAGTAAGTGTCTTTAGAAGCATTTTTTTTTAAAGCACCCCAGTTGCCCACAGGCCCAGGGCCAGACCACATGGGGCTGCACCAGGGCTAGAAGCATTTACTGTAAAAAGGACCAGAGTATGTGGTACCAAGAACTGTCTGGTGATGTCAGGGGAGTGTTTTTATAAGATGAAGATATTTTGTTATATGCTGATGGTTTAGTAGAAAGGGAAAAACAAATGATCCATGGGAAAGAGAGCAGGTAACCTTAGGAAATCTTCACAAGAGTGGTTGAAATTCAGTGCCCAAGTAAAGCAGAGTAGCTTTAGAATAGAGCACCATTATTTCACTGGCACCAGAGGGAATCAGAGAATATGTGTATAGTTGGGGATAGCTTGGGAGATTTTCCAGTGATAGTTTAAAGAGTATTAAAGATTTTGATGATTGCCTTTGCACTTACTCACCATATGTTTGGAACAACCTCCAGCAGTGTTCTTGACACTGGAGATAGAACACTGTACAATTTAAATGCTTTTGGTTTAACTACAATGGGTATTTAAAGAACATAGGAAAATGCTGTGCCAATGCTTAGAATAGTTCTGGCATGAAATAGCTTTTCAATGAATGTTTGTTACCTGAGTTTGGGTATATATACTCAGGTAACAGTGTTTAGATTTTGGTGTTTGTGAGACACCTCAGTTAGCTGCTGACTGATTGTTGCTTAAGCTTATCTCATTCTCTGAATTTCAGTGGGTAAAACTTCATGCATAATATACCTAAAAGCTCCGTGTGATACTTGTCCAGTGAGAGGACACAGAAGGGAGAAAGTTGTTATGCCTAGGGAATTTGGAGTTAGCATCCTACAGGAGGTGATCCGGTTCTTTACCTAGACCTTCTTTACCTAGGTGCTTCACAAATCTTTATCTTACCATCTTCTCCTCCCCATCTCCTTCCCTCTTTTCCTTCCCCTTCCATATGCCACTATTGATACAGGGGCTGCTTTAACAGGAACTATAAAAAGGAGCCCAGGACAAGGCAAGAGTAATGGTACAAGTGCAATTTATGCACAGTTGTACTGTTGCAGCGATGCAGAAATGTCTGGAACTGTGGAATATCTTCAACTCAGATATAAAATCATGCTCTGTACAATATGTTCTGTAATGAAATGAGTAGTGAATCTGAATATTTTTTACACTAACATAGAAGTTATTTCATCATGTCAGTTATTCCACTTAAAAATGAGTTAGACACCGCTCTCTTTTTATCTCTCTCTCTGTCCCTCTCTCTTACACATATGCACACACATACACACCACCACCAAATATGCCATATGTGTCTTTTTGTAATGTATTTTTGAAAAATTAATTAAACCCCTTCTCTCTTCAGAGTAAAGATGATGTTGGTTGAGTGTGGTGGCTCATGCCTGTAATCCCAGCACTTTGGGAGGCCAAGGTGGGCCCAAGATCACCTGAGATCAGGAGTTCGAGACCAGCCTAGCCAACGTGGAAAAACCCCATCTGTACTAAAAATACAAAAATTAGCCGGATGTGGTGACACGCACTTGTAATCCCAGCTACTTGGGAGGCTGAGGCTGGAGAATCGCTTGAACCCAAGAGGCAAAGGTTGTAGTGAGCAGAGATCACACCATTGCACTCCAGCCTTGGGTGATAACTATGAAACTCCATCTCAAAAAAAAAAAAAAGACAGTGTTTTAACAATGAATGAAGTAACTGTTCCCATAAAAAATATAGTCAAGTTAGGAAAATAACACTTAAAAATAATATTGTCATTGTTTATGTATTTTTAGTTTTTTGTTACCAATAACCACAGTTACTAATGTGCAAACTTTAAAGAGCTGAATAAAAAATTCGATTCAGTGGTTTGAACCTATTTGCTAAAAATATTAAAATGCAACCTTTTAATTAATTTTCCTAAATGATTTACACAAGAGAACGTGGAAATCTAATTCAACTTCAGTAGAATCCTTTACATAATGTGCAGGACTGAAAGTTTGGTACTATGATTTAATAAGCATAGTCTTTCTTCCATGAGTATATCTTTGTGGCATCTATTGAAACCAGATGTCAAAATAAGTCAGTCTTAGTCATACCTTTGAAGCATTATATTTTTGTGTGTAAGAAAGGTTTTTGTTGTCATTCATAAATATACTTTAAAAATTAAAAATGTTGGAGAGATCCAAGATGGCCGATTAGCAGCAGCTCAGGATTGTAGCTCCCAGTGAAAGCGCAGAGAGCGAGTGGACGCCGCACTTTCAGACGAATTTTTGTTGCCCACAGACCGGGAGATTCCCAGCGGAGGAGCCACACTGGTCGCCAGCGGGACTTTGACCAGCGCGGCTGTTTTGCCAGTGCCCCAGCATGGCGCTTCTTGGTGCGGAGTATACGGGACGGGGTGCCCTTTGAGTCGGGCTCAGCTGGTCCCATCCCCACAAGGAGAACAGCAATTGGAAATGCTGAGGACTGAGAGTTTCACAGCAAGCACAGCCAAACCGGGAAGGTCCAGCTCTGTGGGGAAGGGGCATCCGCCAAAGGAAAACTAAGAAACAGAAAAAACTTCATCACCGGGCAGAGAGAGATCCAAGATGGCTGTTTAGCAGCAGCTCAGGATTGTAGCTCCCAGTGAAAGCGCAGAGAGCGAGTGGACGCCGCAATTTCAGACGAATTT